>JAJPUD010001222.1:336861-359486 GCA_023553655.1 Myrmecobius fasciatus | reverse complement strand
AATCTAATCCTGAAGAACGAATGGGTGAAAGAGCAAATTATAGACACAATCGAAAATTTCATCCAAGAGAATGACAACAATGAGACAACATACCAAAATTTGTGGGACACAGCTAAAGCGGTTATAAGGGGTAATTTTATATCTCTAGATGCTTACTTGCGTAAAACAGAGAAAGAGAAGATCAATGAACTGGGCTTACAATTAAAAAAGCTAGAAAAAGACCAAATTAAAAACCCTCAATTAAATGCCAAATTGGAAATTCTGAAAATTAAAGGGGAGATCAATAAAATTGAAAATAAGAAAACTATTGAATTAATAAATAAAAGTAAGAGTTGGTTTTATGAAAAAACCAACAAAATAGATAAGCCTTTAGTTAATTTGATTAGAAAAAGGAAAGAGGAAAATCAAATTATTAGTCTCAAAAATGATAAGGGAGAACTTTCCTCCAATGAAAAGGAAATTAGAGTAATAATTAGGAGTTTCTTTGCCCAACTTTATGCCAATAAATTCGATAATGTAAATGAAATGGAGGAATATCTACAAAAATATAGATTGCCCAGATTAACAGAAGAGGAAATAAATTATTTAAATAGCCTTATTTCGGAAAAAGAAATAGAACAAGCTATTAGTCAACTCCCTAAGAAAAAATCTCCAGGGCCAGATGGATTTACATGTGAATTTTACCAAACATTCAAAGAACAATTAATCCCAATACTATATAAACTATTTGAAAAAATAGGGAAAGAAGGTGTACTACCAAATTCCTTCTATGACACAGATATGGTGCTGATAGCTAAACCAGGTAGGGAGAAAACTGAGAAAGAAAACTATAGACCCATTTCCCTAATGAATATTGATGCAAAAATTTTAAATAAGATTTTAGCAACAAGATTACAGAAAGTCATCCCCAGGATAATACATTATGACCAAGTAGGATTTATACCAGGAATGCAGGGCTGGTTCAATATTAGGAAAACTATTAGCATAATCAATTATATTAATAACCAAATTAATAAAAACCATATGATTATCTCAATAGATGCAGAAAAAGCCTTTGATAAAATCCAACACCCATTCCTATTAAAAACACTGGAGAGTATAGGAATAAATGGGCTTTTCCTTAAAATGATTAGTAGTATATACTTAAAACCTTCAGCAAGCATCATATGTAATGGAATCAAACTAGAACCATTCCCAATAAGATCAGGAGTGAAATATCTTCTATGATAAATAATATGATACTATCTAATATATTATACATGTTATATCTTATTTAATAAATAATAATTCATAGTATGAATTGTATTAGGATGGTAGGTTATGTTTCTTGAGTTCAAATAGCATAGACCAAATGATTCTTCCACATAATGTCACCTGGTTCCATAATTCTGTAATATAACTGGGATTAAGGAGTACAAATCCTTATACTAGGCTTGCTCCCAAGTTGCTCTGTTAGCGCTAATCTTGACACACCTTTTTTTTCCTATGCCTTTTTGCATATTTCAAAAAAAGACATTTATCCCTACCTCCTTGAGTCATCATTTGAGAAATAAAAATTAAAATCATCCTGAAATACTTGGCAGAATAAGAAATGTTGCTCTAGGAGTTTGAGTGGCCATTTTCTCAAAGGAAAGATGCTACAATACTGGCAAACAAGGAATCATAATAGGACTTACACAGGATGTTTGTTGTACATGACTGGCAGGAACTCATCCACTGGCAACATTTTTCCAAAGGGATCAGCTCCAACCAACTTCTGAGCCCCTTCCAAGGAGATGACATAGCCCAAAGTCCAGTAGGAGTAATCAGCCTCGACTAGATTCATGACATTGGGCACGGCTTTCTCTGGTTCTTGTACTTGCATTCTCTTCCGACCAATGTAACTGGAATGAAGAGGAGGGTGGGGGAATGAAATTTCAATCTGAGTACCACACACATGCCCAAGAGTATATGAAGTTAAGTCCCATAGACCAAGGCCAGGGTGCACAATAGGGATGATGGAGAAGTTGGAGTGTGTACCCTGTCCTCTGAGGTCTGAATAAATGTTATGATGCATATAATATGAGCTATATAATATTAAGCTTCCATAGCTACCTGTCACTCAAAAACAGAGACTCTGAGTTCCTTTTAAAAATATTGTATGTATATATATATATATATATATATGTACACACACATATATATAGTCAATTAACAAAAATCTACTCTCCCAGTCAAACTGTCTCCAACTGAGAACAAAAGAAAAACAAAACTCTTGTTACAAATACGTATAGTGAAGCAAAACAAATTTCTGTATTGGCCTTGTCCAAAACAAGCAAACAAAACAACAAAACAAACATATCTCTGAATCTTTATAATAAAAACTCATCCCTTGCACCCATCTCTATGATACAAGGCTAAAAGCTCAGAGGAACAAGGAACAAAGAATTTCTCAAGTCAGTTCCCAAATGGTGGAGAGTCCATAAATTTCCCTAGTACTTGATGAAAAAGATCCTAGGTACTCTCTATCTGTTCAAAATCCCACATTTAATCCTTAAAGATTTTTTTTTGTCTAGGTCTAGAATTTCATCAACATAAGGAACTCTTACTACAGAAACTCCCTTGCCCAATGCATATCAGAAACTCTTCTGTAACTCAGCTACTTAGAGCACTGAGATTTTTCCACAGTCACAAAGGTGTCAATATCAGAGGACAGATTTGAAGCCATATGTTCTTGCTTCCAAGTCTGGATCTCTATTCAACCCATCATGCTGCCACTCACCAGCCCTATGTAGTTATTCAAGTATCACTGGCAAACACAGGGCAGGAGATAATTGTGTGTGAGAAATTTAGAGTCTACTTGGCAGCATGCACCCATTCAGCCAAATATAATTAAATTAATATGCCTTCTGTACTCCTCATTGTCCCTGGTGTACATAACAAGCATTCAATCATCCCTTATTGATTGCTATATTACTGTCTTCTCCTACCAGAAGGCAAATGATTAGCTTTTTATTTATATTCATTGCCTTTAGCATAGTGTTTTGTACAAAGTAAGACTTCATTAAATGCTTTCCTCCCCTTTTTCCTTTCTTCCATCATCTCTCCCTCTTCTCTTCCTCCCTTTTCCCTTCCCTCCTTTCTTCTTTTCTTCATTCTTTCCTTTCTCCCTTTCTACCACTCTTCTTCCTTCCCTCTATCATCTCTCAATAACCTATTTATTGTATAGAGGATTTTTATCTCAGACAGGTGTTGGACTACATGATCTCTAAGATATCATGATTTTATTGTGGTTGTTGTTCAATGATTTCAGTCATTCTGACTCTTTCTGACCCTATTTGGAGTTTTCTTGGAAAAAACAAAAACAAAAACATTGATATGGTTTGCCATTTTCTTCTCCAGCTCATTTTACAGATAAAGAACTGAGATAAAAAGGGTTATTTGACTTAATCATGGGAACACAGCTAGTAAATGTCTGGGGCCAGATTTGAACTCAGGAATAGTGCCACCTAATTGCCTATTGGTTCTATTATTTATATATTATCTAAATAGTCCTTGATGCTCATATTTTTAGCCTGCATGGAGCTTATTTTAGGGGGAATAAGTTCTAAACGTTTACTACTATTAAGCAAAGTAGAATTTCCTTATTTTGTCCTAGACTACCTTGCTCATCCCTTCAAGTAATACCCCTAATTTAGGCATTCCATCATCCCATAAGTCCATTCACACGTATTCTATGAATATCTTTGTCCCCTTAGATACTATCTTCCAGACAAAAACAAAAAGCACTAGAATTCTTAATTCTGTCCTTGCAAGGAAAAGAATCAATATTCTCAGTGACTATTTTGCTCTTCCCCCTTAGGATTATCTATCTTCCTAGAGAAATGGCTCCTGAGGTTTCCAACAAAATGGCTTCCACCTTCCCTTAGAGCTTAAACTTGTTTTCCAATGATTCCCCTTAATGTTCTGTACATTTCTTGCCAAAATGGATTATTAGCTGTTCTGCCTACATCCCTTTCCAACCATGGAATACTTGTCTTTTTTAAAAGTTCAATTTAGGAGTCATTTTCCCCATGAAGTATTTCCAGATTTTCTATCTCTCATCCTCCAAACTGTTAGTGCTTTCTTCCTCCTCAAATTATCTTGACTTGACTTATTTGCATAAATATTCCATGTCCTCAGGAAAATATAAGGTTCTTGAGAGCAGGGGCTGTCATATTATTTTTTGCTTATTTGCTTGTTTGTTTTATTTATTTTTATATGCAGAGGCAGCTAGATGGTCAAGTGAATGGATTCATGGGCTGGAAGTCAGGAAGATTCATCTTTCTAAGTTCAAATCTGACCTCAGGCACTTACTAGCTGTGTGACTTTGGGCAAGTCACTTCATCCTGTTTGCCCTGGTTTCCTAATCTGTACAATGATACAGAGAAGGAAATAACAAACTCCAGTATCTTTGCCAAGAAAAGACTAAATGGGGTAACAAAGAGTCATACACATCTGAAAACTGAACAACAAAATCTTCATACTCGGTGGAGCACAGAGCTAGGCACATAGTAAGCATTTAACAAATGTATATTTAATTGAATAGGAACAGCTTGCCAAGGGGGGACCATTGAGTTTCTATCTCTGGAAGGGCTTTAAGTAGAGTAATAATGACTGTCCAGAAATGGTAGTCTTGTCTAGTGAAGTGGGGAAGAAACAATGATCCTAAGTGACTGGTCAGAGCACCAGTTCTAACCACAGAACCCATTTTTAAAGGTTATTAGTCATTTTACATAATATAGATATTTAGCCATGTTTGCCAAAGCATCATTAAATTATAACTAGGCTTCCTGTGAGAGAGGGATGTTGTCACTTTGGAGGGAGCAAGTGTTCTCTCTGGGCACACACTTATATTCCCCTCCTGGAACAGTGCAGCCGGTGCCAGATACTTTTGATGATGAAACTGACTTTGACATGCCACAGGAGAGACGAGAAAAGTTTGGCACCTTCCTCCACAATCAGGAAAAAGGGAAATGTTCCTTGTTGCTTTTAAAAACTGCCCCAAGACTTTTTGGTTATGGTGAGTAAATAAACATTCGGTAAAGAGCAGATCAGAACAAATTGCTCCCAGGTGCGTTACCCTGGGGTTTCCTCCCACAATTTTTTGCTCTGTTTTAAGCCCTGCTGTCAGATGTTCCTCAGGTTTATTTTGGTTTTCATTTCGAACTGGAGAGTACCTACTGATTTTCTGATCTCATCACAATCTGAGAAGGCAACATGATAGTCCGTTTTGGCTCTAGACCTTCCAATCAAAAGATCAGAAAAGGGTCTTCTTTCCCTTTATTAACTACAAAATGAATAGGGCACCACAAATGGCGTCTCTATTTTCTTTCATGTCCCCTGCCCTTTGGAAAGAGAGCTGAACTTAATATCAATTTATCCAAGCTTGAATCCATCAGTGAAATGATGAGTTTGGACTAGATGCCTTCTAAGGTCTTCTCCAGCTCTAAAACTTCAGATCCTATTGTAATCCATGTTGTTCCTTTAAGATAAACAAACCAGTTCAGGGATGAAAAAGATAGAAAGTGTTTTTGTGTAAAGGAAGAGATTTTTATTAATTGTCAAAGGTTGTGAAATTATGGATGCTATTATGGATGGACATTTTTAAACCAAAGAGAAGAACAAAAACAAACCCTTCAATCCTATGATAGCCCCCAATGCACATGGTGCAAGGATTACTTGACTTGTATTAATATTGTGCTCCTAAGAAGGACTTTACTAATCAAGGTCAGCTGACATTCAATTGGAAACCCAAGTTTACTTTGTCTGAATCCACCAAACATTGCATGAAATGATACGACATTCTTACCTCAGAATTAGACAAACTGGTGTTTGCAAAAAGTCAATAATAAGGTGGATCTTCTCTAAGTACCTGATGCCCCCAACACTCACAGTGCAAGGATTGCTTGAATTATGTCAATACAATGCTCCAAAGAAGGACTTCACTGGCATGTGGACAACATTCTACTAGAAGCCCAAATATCATTGTATGAATCCACCAAAAATGATTGGTTCTGATTGTTTGAAGAGACCAAAATGACATCACAATATCAGGGACAATATACACTGTGGCTGATCAGACTAATACAAACTAGGAAGGCTTGAATTATGTCAATACAATGCTCCCAAGAAGGATTTAATTGGCATGTGGGTGGCTTTCTACTAGAAGCCCAAGTACCACTCTGTATGAATCCATCAAAAATGATTGGTTTTGTTTGTCCTTCATGTTTGAAGAGGACCAAAAAAAATGACACGATCAACTCAGCTGTAGCTGATCAGACCAATACAAACAAGGAAGGGTCTACCACAGATTGGGCACAAAAATGTTTTAAGTTCCTATGATTCCTTGGGAAGGAGATGTCTCTACATTTGTGCCTCTGATTTTTCTTTGGAGCTACTACAATTCTGTTTTGCTCGTAGAGCACAGTGCCTTCTTTGATGTGGGCATGCCATACTGGATGATTCTATACCAGTGTATCACATGGCTCACAACTGATGCCAAATTCTTCAGAGAGACTTTGAGAGTGTCCTTGTATTGCTGCTTTTGACAAACACCTGAGCACCTGCCTTGTGTGAGCTCTCAGTAAAATGATCTTTTGGGCAAATATATGTTTGGCATTTGAACAACATGGCCAGCCCATGGCCAGAGTTGCACTTTCTGCAGCAGAGTTTGAATGCTTGGCAATTCAGCTTAAGAAAAAATCTCAGTGGTGTTTTATTTTTCTAGGTGATCTTCAGAACTTACCCAAAACAGTTCAAATGGAAGCAGTTCAATTTTTCTGGCATGGCACTGGTAGACCGTCCAGGTTTTACAGTTATATAACAACCAAGTCAGCAAAGTGACTCTGTAGACTTTCAGTGTGTTAGACAGCTTAATACCTCTTCTCTCACAAATATTCTTTCAGAGCCTCTCAAATGCTGAGCTAGCTCTGGCAATGCTTGCATCAATCTCGTTATCTATGTGCTTCTCATAGGAAAGTATATATCCACAACATTCAAAATTTCTCCATTTGTTGTAACTGATTGATTGGTTCCATTTATGGATGGTGTGGTGCTGGCTGGTGGAGGGCCTCTGTTTTCTTGGTATTTATTGTTAGGACAAAATTAGCACAAATGGCAGAGATTTGATCCATACTTTGTTGCATCTCAGCAGAGGCTGCATTGAATGCACAATCATCTGCAAATAATAAGTTGTGTACCACTTCTCTGAAGAGATGGACCGAACACTTCCATAGTGTTTCCAACAGACCATCATTAACCAATGATGAAGCCTTTGGCTATTTACCTCAGATTGAATTCAATCCTTTTCTAGCCAAGCTTCCAACTGAAAAAAATGGTATTGAATGCCATTAGACTTCCTAAGTGGAGCAAAGTCTAGTGCTTGGCTTGTAAACTTTTCAATTAATGCTTTATTGTCGATGTGATAGTTGACTTTGTTTTTGTCCTACTAGAAGATGTCTAAAAACATCATTTAAAACATTATGCTAAAAAGCATGGAAGTAAGCACACAGCCCTCCTTTATTCCATTGATGCTTGGGAAAGCATTAGAGCCTCATCTATTATCCAGACCTTATATAAGCATAATGATATAATACTGATGAACTTTTCTGAGCAACAAATTTTTGCCAGTCTTTCACAAGTTCTCACTACTAACCATATCAAAGACCTTGGCTATATCAATGAACATTTTATACAGATCTCTGTTCTGCTTCTAGTATTTTTCCTGGAGTTGTTGGGCAAGAAACACCATGATGACCATTCTTTGGCTCTTTTTGAAGCCACACAGGCTCTCAGGTAGGGGAATATTTTTTTTTATTAAAGCTTTTTATTTGTATAACATATGTATGGGTAGTTCCCCAACATTGATCTTTACAAAGCTTTCCATTACAGATTTTACCCCCAGTCCCCTCCCCTCCCCTAGATGGCAGGAAGTCCACTACATGCTAATAATGTTGAAATGCTTGAGAAGTTATGCAAGAAAAATCCTATCTACAAGAAAAAAAAAAAAAAGAATCCGAGAAAGGCAACACATTGCAAACAAATGTCAATAGAGATCATGAAAATGTTACGTTGTGGTCCATATTTCATTTCCCTCTCTCTGGGTGTATATGGTTTTCTTCAGTGAACAATTGGAACTGGTTTGAGACAATTCTTTGTTGCAGAGAGCCATGTCCATTAGAATTGATCATCATGTAATACTGTTGTTGCTGTGTATGATGATCTCCTGGTTCTGCTCGTTTCACTCAGCATCAGTTCATGCAAGTCTCTCCAGGCCTCTCTGAAATCGTCCTGCTGGTCGTTTCTTACAGAGCAATAATAGGGAATATTTTTCAAGTGAAGGAAAATGTCTTTTCAGTCTGTTAAGGAGGATTAAGAACTGATTAAGAGAGAGTTCCCCATCATTATCACAGGATAACTGACTTTCTTTTCCTTTATAAAGATGGACATCCTTGATATATTGGGAGATAATCTCCTATATAACATGGAAGATTTCAGCCAGCTTTTGTAGAGCAGTGGACCTCCTGTCTTGTAAATCTCTTTTGGAATGGAATCAGCACCAGACACTTTGCTCCACTAAAGAAACCTAATGGCATTCAATACCTCTTTTTCAGTTGGAAGTTTGGTTAGAAAGGGATTGAATTCAATCTGAGGTAAATGGCTAGTGGCTTCAGCATTGGTTAAAGATAATGTTGAGAACACTATGGAAGTGTCTGGTCCATCTCTCCAGAATCATGTCCTTACCACTGATCAATATCGTTCCATCAGCACTGAGTAGTTGAAATGTACCAAATGTCTTTTTGCTCATAAATAGCCTTCAAGGCATTATGAGAATGCTATGGAATGTTAACTATCAGCATAAAACTGACTTTCATCTGCCTTTTTGCTGAGACAAAGATGCTGCATCTCACTAAGTTTTGCTTTATACTTTACTTTTGATGGAGTTAAATGCTGACTTTTTTAGAGATGGATGAACTATCCTGTTGGTGGACCCTGAAGTGTTCTTATTTTTCATTTAGTAGCTTCTGAATTACCCCATCATTTTTATCAATCAATGCTGATGTTTGTGAGTGTTCTGGCTCAGATGAGTAAAAGGGGTGCTGAACACCAAATCTCTGAAGCTACTTATTCTTTTTTCCCCCTACTATTGCCAGCCATGTGTTGGCTCACAAGTCAGTGACAAACTGTTCACACACAGAGAAGTGTTTTCATTTTTTGAGTCTTCTGAAAGTTGTCTTGCCTCGAGGCTGCCACTTTTGTTGAATGTGAATATTTAGCTTAGAGAGGATAAGTCTATGATCAGTTCAGCACTCTGCCACATATTGTGTTCACCATTCCCACATCCTGTCTCTCTTCTCTTTGCAGTTACATAGACTATTAAATTCTAAGGTTTGCTGTGAGGATTCATCCAGGAAATTTTGTCTCATTTAGGCAAATAGAAGTCGGTGTTAATGTTAAGAAGGTCATGAGATGCACAAGCATCAATAATAAGTGCCCACTGCTTTTGCTATTTCTGACTCCTTTCTTCCCAAGAACTCCCTGCCATGTCTGATAGATAGTCTGTGCTTACTCTGGCATAAAAGTCACTAGCCCATGCTTACTTTGGCATAAAAGTCACCAAAAATGACATTGATGATGAAGGTCTCCAGGTCTTCACAAAATTTTTTTTTGACCTCATTAGGGTTCATCATGATGGAGTCTATACCCTGATGATGGTAACATGGTCCTTTCTTCAAGTGGCAATTGCATTTTCATGAGCCTGTCATTCACTCCTTTGGGTAAGCATATGAGATTGCTGAATAGAGAAGATTTGACTGTAAAACCCATGCCAGCTTCACTGTGCTACCCATCACTGCACCCATCCTAGGAAAATGTATATTCAACTCTGACTGAGAAACTAGCTTTCATTTGCCAAACTGTTTCACTCAGGGCTGCTATTTTGATGGAATATCTGCTGAGTTCTCTTGCAAAAAGAGTTGTTTATGTATTGATTTTGTGTTGTCCAGAAGTATGTACACATCCCATGTACTGATCTGGAGTGGAATCATCTTCATAATAGTTTTTGTACATTATGTGCATTATGACAGCAGAATGGGATCTCTGCCTGTCACAGTAACCAGACTGGGGTTGGCTGAAGCAGACAATTTCAAGTGCACTTTTTCTAGCTCCCTTCTCATTACAGGAGGTGATCAGTGCAAATCTTTAAAGGCTTCTTAAACACCTATGGGATTGCCAAATCCCCCTGATGCTTCAGTCCAGTGAGAAAACAGACCTATGGCTTCAACTCTCTGTATATCTCACCTGCTACTTTGTCACTTCTCTGTCACCACAGGCTTCAAGGTAGGCATAATAGTAAGATGATAAGATAATAACAGCAAAATAGTAAAATAGTTGTGTAGCAAAATAATAGAATAAAAAGATTGAGATGGTAAAGGTGATGCCTTTTGATTCATATAAAAATTAGAATTAAGTGAGCTAGCAGTTATCAACTTTACTCTTCCAGAGCCATCAGAGGTGCTAATCCTCCTTGAGCACCCCATAGACCACCAAAAGTTATATGGAATGACATGGAATTTTTACTTCAAAATTAGACAAACTGGTCTTTGTAAGTCAGTAATAAGACTGATCTTCTTCAAATACTTGATAAGGGAAGACATCTTCCTCTAGGAATTCTTGGTCCTGAGCAGAATACCAGGCAAAAAGATAAGGCTCCTTTTTTTCTTTACAAAAGCTACAAATATTCATTGATCCATCAAGTTAGAAATGATGAAAAGAATGGCTTCATGGGTACCTGGGGAATTGTATGGACTAATGTTGAATTATGTGAGCAAAATCAGAACAAATTAATACAATTTGGCAATGTAAAGATGAACAACTGAAAGACTTAACAATGCTGAATAATGTGGGAACCAACCACAATTCCAAAAGAATTATGATGAAACACACTACTTTCAGGCAGTATTGATGGATTTAAGATGCAGAATGAGACAAACACTTTAGGACATGGCTAATGCAGGAATAAGTTTTGCTTCAATATTCCTATTTATCATAAAGTTTTTTTCTCCTTTTTTAAAATTGGGATGGAGAGAAGTAGAAAGGAGAGAAAATAAATGTTAATTTTTAAAAACTTGAATAAAAGAATTGAATTGAGATATGGTGAACAGTGACCTCCGTCTTCCAAGGATGAGGACTCCCTACAAGCTCAGTTTCCCCCCCCTCTCCTTTTACACTCACATCAGTTCCCAGTCTAGCTGCACACGGTCAATGTCATCCATCAACTTCACAAGTTTCTTCTTAAACTGATGTTCAAAACGTACATCATCCTCAATAACAAGCGTCTTCTCCAGTTCTCGGTCAATTATCTGGTATTTTAAGAAAAGGAGGACACACTTCAAGTAAATTAATCACTCCCACTTACCTGTGCTTTACTAATAATGGAAAAGATATTGAAGTAGAATGGACCTTTGGGAGATGAGACAGCAACAAGGCTTTTTGTATAAGATTCTTTTCCTTTTTCAGAAGACAATCTTATGATAACTAGGAGTCAGTTAAACCTGAAATCTAGTTCCAATCATTGGAGGTCACACTCTGGGCAGCCAGGTAACATAGTAGAGAGCATGGGGGATTTGGAGCTAAGAACAGTTGAGCATAAATACAGGCTATGATAGCTGTAGCACCATGGACAAGACCCTTAATATCTCACAGCCTGTTTCCCCATCTCTGGGATTGAGATAATAAGCATTCTAGTAGTATCTCCTTCAAATGGTTGTTGTGAAGTTCACATTGGCATTTTGCTGACTCTAAAACACTGTATAAATGTCAGTTATTATTATTGCCCTCTATGTCAGACTGGGTGGTCTTTGAAGTCCCTTCCTATTCTGTGAATATAGTCTTTTTTTTAAATCTCAGTATCAACGGTGCATAGAGATTCATGGACCCTCACTGCTTGATGTGGTGCCAATTCTTACTCAGTTTTGGTACTCTGTTGCTGTTCTTTGGGTAAGAAGTCAAGCATATGATCAAATGCATCTTAAGGTGAGCATGATCTCAGCACAACATAATGTTCCAAGTTAATTAATATCATACTATTTCAAATCCCAAACAATACATCTCTAGAATCCTACAACCCACTCTCTTTATTGTATAACTGGGGATATTCCATTCCATTCCATTCCATCAACAGTTCAATGCTCATTTTGCCCAAAGCCCTAGACTAGAAAATAAATGTGATGACAAATATGGAAATATGTTTAAAAGGATTGTACACATTTAACTTATTGCTTGCTCTTGGGGAAGAAAGAAGGGGTAAGAAGAGGGAGAAAAAATCTGGAACTAAAAATTCTATAAAAACAAATGTTAGAAACTATCTTTACATATATTTGGAAAAATAAAATATGTTGAGAAAAATAAAAAAAAATAAATATGAAAATTGAAATGAAGCATCATTTACCTCTTTCCAGATAGAATAATGGCTAAGAAAGCATCCAATTTCACCCCTTGTCAATGGTCTGGAAGAATAGGGATCCTTGTAACCAGGTAGCATATCAATATTCAGAGCTTTCAGTTGACTTGTATTCAGGGCCCTGAAAGACAAAGAGAGGATTTTACTGTATTGTGTTAAAATAAGTAATAACTGCACGTTCCCTACCATCCCTCTACTCACCCCTCCCCCTGAAAAAAATTTCTAACCCAGGAATATATTCTAAGATAACAAGTTGATATATAGCTGCATAGCTATTCAATTTAAAGAAAAAGAGGAGAGAAACCTTTGTGACTAAAAGTGTTCTGTTGTTCTGTTGGACAAGAGTTTACTCTGAGAATTAGGTTCTGGATGTTCCTGAATAACAGGGTTGCACAGAATGTGGGCAGAGTGACTTCTGCTAACTCAGAATGTAACTCAGAATTTGGGTGCCCTCTGGATGAGGCAGCAAGTGATCCCTTTAGAAGCCATCAAGCAGGGAAGGGCTTCTGATGATTCAGTAGACCTTTAAAAAGTGGATGACTTCATCCTTGGGGTTTCCTTCTCTGAACCCACAGAAGGTATTGGATAATGCTGGGTCTTCTGGAAAGAAGTATCATATTTGGACAAGTCAGATCAGAGCATGGGCTTGTCATATTGGTGGGGGTAGTCTTGGTCCAAGAACTGGAGTTGTTGCTAGGGATTTCCTGCCTACCTACTTACTGGTCAGTCCAAAGACCCAAGACCACCAAACCTTATGTACTTACAAGATGGTCTTCTAGCCTGAACATATCTATATCAGAATTGATGTTTATTAACCTAAGATAAGGAAAGAATAGTCACACAAGAACTAGTTCCAAACTCCCCTAAGCCATAAATGGACTACAAGGTAGCTGGGGTGGGGAAAGGGAAAAGGATGGACTTTCCTTCCCTCACACTCTTCATGGGAAGTCTCAGAATTGAGTAGTCACCTGGAGGATGAGAGCAAAAAGGCATTGGGGAATAGTCATTCCCTTCTTAAAGGCTCTATGATTCCTTAATTTTTCTCTCAGTGGCTAATAAGAGAATGGTTTCATTGCCCCAAAGTCCCCTTCACATCTGCGAAAGCCACCAAGGAATTCGTTAGTCCCAAGGGCCCTTCCAATGCTGAGTCCAGCAAAGCAGCAGCGGGGGAGCACTCAAGAACCTAGTCATATATGACCAACAAGAATCAGGAGAGCAGCCCTGCTCATGTACTGTGCAACCCCTGATTCTCTTTAAGGGAGATGAATCAAACTTCATAGTTAGGAAAAAATATGGACACTGATTGCTAAAACAGACTGAAAAGAAGACTTCAAGTAGATTGTTTGCCTTTGGCAAATAAAAACTAAAAGCAGAGATAGATTCCTAATGCTAAATCCACAAAGAAATAGGTCTAATACAGGCTTGGGGTCCAGCTGACCAAGCCCCACAAATCCAAATTCAGAATGGATTTGCTCATGATAGTTTCATCTCCTAATAAATTCTTCCTTTCCCCCCAGGCATCTCATTCTCCATCCATCCCCTCCATCCATGAGACTCTAAAGGCATTCCATGAGAAAGATTTATTTGAAATGCTATCTTAATATAACAACTTGCTTTAGACTCTATGGCTAAATGAAGGGGAAGGTAAATATTTATATAGTGCTTACTATATCAGGTACTTTACTAAGCACTTTACAAATATTATTTCATTTGGTCCTCACCACAACCCTGGGAGGTAAATGTTGTTATTATCTCCATTTTACTGCTGAGAAAACTGAGGTACACAGAGGGGGCAATTTGTCCAGGCTGGATTTGAACTCAGGTTTTCCTGACTTTAGACCCAGTGCTCTATCTGGGCTACCTAGCTGCTTTCAAAGGGAATAAGTGGCAATA
The DNA here is from genome assembly GCA_023553655.1 of Myrmecobius fasciatus. Taxonomy (NCBI): domain Eukaryota; kingdom Metazoa; phylum Chordata; class Mammalia; order Dasyuromorphia; family Myrmecobiidae; genus Myrmecobius; species Myrmecobius fasciatus. The sequence continues at coordinate 345,112 of JAJPUD010001222.1, read as the reverse complement.
AGGCACCTTGATAGAGTATTTAAAGAAACAAAATACTCTCTCAGACTTTGAACTTTAAAGAAAAATACCTACAGGCTGGGAAAAGTATTAGGAAGCCAGGGTGCATGAGCCTTTACTTTGAATCAGGCTCCAAACATACATCCCACATCCCAGTACATTGTAGAAGACTGGCAAGTAGTATAATAACTTGGAGAATGCATGATTGTGAGCAGTAACCATTGCTGACTGGGAGGATCCAGGCCAAATGAAATCTAAAGGCCACTGTTTCCACCTGGACAAGATTTCAGGCTTATCTGGGGAGTGTCTGCCAGTTGTTCAACTAGCATTTATTAAGTACCTACTATGTGCCAGGGATGGTGCTAAAGGCTGAGGAATCCAAAAGGGCTCCTGTCAAGGAGGTCACAATCTAATTTCCTTCACTTAAGTGTGGCTATAAGTCATTCTGTTTCCCTTCAGTTCAAGTTCATATGACTGATTTCAAGAGGAAAAAAGCCCATTCTCTGAAGGTCAAGCCCTGGCAATAGTTGGTTCCTAGCACAGGAATGACTTTTCACCTAAAATAATGTCCTGATTTAGAGAGATGATGACAGGGAATGGGACAAGCATTGGCTATGGAATTTAAAAAATGGGTTCAGACCCTGTCCTGGGATGGACTAGTTCTGTGATGGTCGGCAAATTGCTCTCTGTTTTCTAATCTGTAAAATGGAGGCAAGAAGATGTGACATAATGATAGCTTACAAGTAGCCCTTGATAGCAACAAAGTAGTTAATGTAATTTATTTTATTTGAAGCAACCTATGGTATAATAAACCACATGCTGGGCTTGAAGTCCAGAAGGTCCAAGTTCAAATTTAGCCTCAGATCCTAGTTGTGTGACTTTGAACAAGTCATTAAGCCTGTCTACCTTATTTTCCTCAGGGATAATAACAGTACCTACTTCCTACGATAGTTGTGAGGATCAAATGAGGTAATTGTTTAAAAATTCTTATTTAACCCAGAGCTTAGCCCCTAATAGGTGCTTTTTGGATGCTTATGACCATCTCCTTCCCGTTTCTTCCTTCATTTGTTCTACCTTCCTTAGAGTGTGCTGTGAAAGAAAAGTTTATAAACTTCAAAACCCGATGCACATATGAGTTATTATTGTCTCAACCCCCTCATTAAGATCTACAAATATAAGAGGTGGGGAGAGAAAACACAGAGAAGCTTACTTTCCATCCACTGCTTCTACAATTTTGACTTCAATCTCTTGTTCATAAAGTGTACGCAACATTCGGTCTCGTCTGTCCTTCCGCCGTTTGAGGTTTATCATGAAAATCTAAATGGAAAATAAAGGGAAAAAGTAACACAAATGAAATAAGTCCCACCAGACCTTATGGAGTAAAGAACAAAATCTTATTATATTAGACCTTCCGAAAAAGGCAGTGACAAAGCTTTGATGGAGTGTGGAGTAGGAATGATATTAGTCAGCTGAGGGAAGAAGAGTGATTTTTATATAGAGAGCTGACACAAGGCTTAGAGAGCTCTGATGCTAGAATTTGGTGTCTTCCCCATTATTACTAGCTAAAAATGTCTTTGTTCTCCTCAAATTTTCAATAGAAAACTTTGCCTGGATCCCACCTTGGTCTCCATTACTACTTACTTAATGCAATACTTAAACATATATAAATCATATATTCCCCCAATAGATCACTGAAAATACTGACTATATCATTTTTTAAAAAAAAATCTCTGTATCTGCAGAGTGCCTTGCATGTAGTTGATACTAAATATTTACTATAAATATAAATGCTACTAAAAATCTCCTAAAATCTCTAGAGCAAAGCATCTTAAACTGTGGATTGTGATCCCATATGGTGTCTTTGTAAATAAACATGAGGGTTGTGATATTATGACTTATTATCAGTAAATGTTTGATTTTTATGCCTGTTTTACATACCTGTATACCTGGGATCTCATAAAAATTTCTCAGACCAAAAGAGATCACAAGTGGAAAAAATTTAAGAAGCCTTGCTAGAGGGAGTCAAATCAAATAAATGATTTCAGAAGCTCAGAAGTAGTAAATACACACAGTTTTGTTGAGGCAGGGTTTTCTACCATTCTCCTTCAAGAAATAAGCATTCAAAGAGACAGTATAATATTTGACCCATAATAAGAAATAAAGGTTTTCCATTCATTCACATAACAGTTTCCTTTACCTTTATCCCAATGATATTTACTTCAACCATTGTATTTGATCAAAATTTTGTTGTATTCTCATTTTGAGTCAATTTATAAGGTTACATGTAGTCACATATTCAATGACCACAATATTGTAAATAAAGTTCACGTTTGGGAGGCTTCCTTTGCTGGGCATCCCTTCTTATACATTGTTCTTTTTTTCTTTTAATTCTTCATACATATCATTCCTTAGAACACAGTAATAACCCATTTCACAATACCATAACTTAATGGAATAGAAATATCTATTTGTGGGAACATATTTTATTTCTATAATCTTTTCAATAAACATTCCTTCCATACTGTAGAGATTAAGAGTAATCTAGAAATCCATGTAAAATATACCATCAAAGAATTTTTTGTTTCTCTTTTAAGGGGTGTTTATAGTACCTTAATATAAAATTTGGGTCAATATTTGGTCACAGGCTATATGTAAGTCAATGTTAAGTAAAAATACTATCACTTGATATCCTTTGTATGTTGCCTCTGGTTTCTGCAAAACTCCCCCAAAATTTCCATTTAATTTCTTATGCTAACCCATGATGTACATTGAAACCACAATGGGGAAAGTCACAATGTGGATGGGATAACTGTAGATTAGTGGAAAGAACAGGGGTCTAGAAAACAGGAAACCCTAGTTCTATTTCTTCCTGGGCTTCCAACTAAGTGACTTGCTGTAGTGGAAAGAACTTTGAATTTAGAATCCATTTTTCTAAATGGATGTTCAAATGTGAGCTCTCTTGTTGACTATGTGTGTGATCACAGACAAATCAATTTACCTCTCTGGGTCTCAGTTTCTTCATCTGTAAATTGAAGGTTTGGGGCTATGATCTTTTCCGTAAGATTCCTTTTAGCTCCAAATCCCACGAGTGCATAAATGGGTTGCAAATTAAGAGCTGTCTGTCTCTGAATGAATCAACTCCCTGAGACTCAACTCTAAAATAGAGGGGGAGGGCTAAATCTCTACACTCCTTTTCAGTTGCAATATTTTATAAATCTGAATGGAAAGTAAAATGAAATCTAAAGAAATGAAAGTTTTGAGATAAGTGGATTTTCTAAAGATATAGGGAAAATGGTTATTTACTTGTGGAATGTTCTTTGTAAAGAGAGATATTTAGGTGTTTCATTCAGAATTATCTGTTGTGTTGAAATGAAATATAACAAAATGCTTATTTTTCTTCCAAAAAAGAAAGAAAAGGCTTCAAGAGTGGCTGAAATGCTTCATATTTAATTTAGTTGATACTTATATTTAATTTCATGAAAACCACTAACTTTCGGGCTCTGTGTATGTGTGTGTGTGAATTGCCTTGTGCAAATTTCACAATTTCTGTCTGAGTGACCTAACAACAGTCCTTTCACATGGATAATAATGGAGCTATTTGGGGACACTAGGTGCTCTGTTCTGGCTATAAGCAGAGCAGGAGCAAAAACAGACTTCTCATCTGGGAAGACCAGATTTTAGCAAATATAAACCCAGCCCCAGGCACTACTCAGTCCAAGGGCAATAAAAATTGTAGCCACAAAGGAATAACACAGACAACAGAGAAACACATGCATAGATTCGTAGCAGACTGTAAATAGGAAGTGGGATGGGATGAGGTAGAGGGGGGGGAACTCTATTAAGCTAAATACAATCCAAACATTGGCCACACTAGACCCCCAAATCCTAGGTTGACAGGACTCTCCAACGTCTCCTTTTATATCTCCCTCTCTCTGGGCTAGTCCACACCTAAATCATCCCTGAGAGATGGATAACTACGTGTACTTAAAGCATCATATGAACATTAATTGTTACTACTATTCATTTTTCCTTTGGGAAAAGAGATTCCCTCCAAAACCAACTTCACTGTGTTATGACTTTTATGGTCAAACTCTTACTGTCTTCTTTAAGACAAAACCAACCATGAAGAATCCCAAGCACATGTTCTCAAGGCTAACCTAACAGAAATTAGAAACAGGACTTGGAAGAAACAATATCCTTTGTTAGGGAAAAGAACAATGAATGCCTCTAAAGACACAGCTTCTCTACCTTCGTGCAGAAGTAGCTTTTTTCATGTCATGGACCTCTCACATAACTGGTGCCTTTTCTAAGAATTTTTTTTTAAATTTATAATTGAAAGGATTATGATACAAATAACTTTGTTATAATTATACTATAATGTTATAATTATTATGATATAATTATTGTAATATAATGGCAGTATATTATTAGAATACAATAGTATTTTATGATAATTATAACAGGAGGGAGATTGTGATATAGTGTAGAGCCACATAAGAAGAGAGACAGTGTAAAAGTGGAATGAAGAAATCTGCCACTGACACGAATATTGAGACGGGCACTGAGAGCATAGTAGCAATGGAGAGAAGAGGAAATCCCCTAAAGGGCTGCTGTTAAAATGTATTATTATCAAGCTAGGGGCTCAGTTTAGGTCCCCCATCCTTCTCTATTTCATTTCTTCTCTTTTCCTCCACTCCACCCTCCTATGCATCATCTTCATATAGAGAAGGAACAGAAAATTCATAATAGGTAAAAACCAAAATAAGCAGGGGCTCATCCCAGAATGATTTTTCCTAACTTAAAAGTAGTGGAATGGGGGCAGCTAGGTGATAGTATAGTGAATAGAGCACCAGTCCTGAAGTCAGGATGAGTTCAAATCTGGCCTCAGACACTTAATACTTCCTAGCTGTGTGACCCCGGGCAAGTTACTTAACTCCAATTGCCTCAGCAAAATAATAATAATAATAATAATAATAATAATAATAATAATGTAGTGGAATGAAATTAAAATCTTCCTTGAGATGCATAAAAATTATTGTAATGTCTGTCCTTAGGAAATATACCTCAGTATCAAGACTCATTGTTTATTAGTTGCTTCTACCATGATCCTCCTCTTTACAGATGAGGAAATCTGAGGTGCTATATGTTTGATGATTTGCTGAACATCAAATAATCTATCAATAATAGAGCCAAACTAGTAGGTCTTCAGAGAAATGTGACATCCAAATATATATAAACATGGCTCCCTTTATTGTGTATATATCCCCCTCCTTACCTCATCAAATCCCATCTTGTCCGGGTATTTGGGGACAACTGAGACATACTGGGAGGGTTCAATTGGAGGACGGTCAACTGAAAGATAGGGAACATAATTAATGAAAGAAATAGACAATTACAGTGTTGGGCATTGTATTTTGTACATAACAATAACCTAATAAATGTGCGTTGAATTGAGTTGACTTCTGTCAGCATCCTCTGCTTTCTGTGATTAGAGTATACTTCATTCATTCATCCATTCATTCATCAAGTATACATACATTCAACAAGCATTTGTTAAATGCCAATTACGTGCCAAATGCTAAAGAGGAGATTTTAAAAAAAGTTCTTTCTCTTAGCTAGCTTATATTATTTTATTAAAATTTTGTTTTTATTCTGAACTTAACAAGCAACAAATAAAATAGGAATTTGCATACACACATATATAATACACAGACATGGTAGAACACAAGAATATTGCACTTGGAAATGCAGGTATTACTTATGTATTTCTTATTTTTCTTTCTAAGTATATAATAAGTTCAACCTGTAACTTTCAAAGCTGTCTTGCATGTCTGCAGAGAGCTTACATTCTATTGGAGGAAACAACAATAAATAAATATGAAATATATTCAAACCAAATGCAAACTATTTTCAAGCAGAGAGGGCACTAGAAAGTGGAAGGATCAAAACAGACCTTTGTGTAGGAGATAACCCTTGTAGGAAATGGGGGATTCCAATAGATGGAAGGGAAAAGGGAAAACATTCCAGGCATTGAGAAAAATCTGTGGAAAAGCATGGAAATGGCAGATGGAATGTTACATACGAGAAAGAACAAGTAGGTTGGTCTATCTGAATTGTAAAGTCATTGAAGGAGAATAAAGTATAATAAACCTGACTGGAACCAGATCATAAAAGGCATTAAATATTAAAAAGAGGAATTTGTATTTTATTCTAGAAGAGAGCTTAAAATTTCTGGACAGAAGAATGATGTGATGGTCTCATACTTTGGGAATATCACTCAGCAGCTTGTGTGGAAGATGGAAATAGGAAAGTATTAAGGCATAAAAATTAGGAAGATATAGCAGTGGACCAGGTGAGAGGTGATGAGGATCTGAAGTAGCATCGGAGGGCTAGAGGCAATTAGATGATGCAGTGGACAGAGTACCAGGCTTAGAGTCAGGAAGACTCACATATTTTCAAACCCAGTCTCAGGCACTTAGTAGCAATGTGACCCTAGACAAGTCACTTAATTCTGCCTCAGTTTTCTTATCTGTAAAATGAGCTGGAGAAGGAAATGGAAAACCATTCCAGTATCTTTGCCAAGAAAACCTCAAAATGGACCACAAAGATTCAGATATGACAGAAAATGACTTATCAACAATAAAGAATAGAGAGAAGGCATAGGATGTAAGAGATGCTGTGAAGGCTGTGAATTATCAATAAGACCTGCCAGTGACTGTATATAGTTGAAAAGGAGTGAAGGAGAGTAGAGAGTCAAGGATGACATCATGAAGATATAAACCTGATTAATGAAAGAGAAAGCAGTTGTCTTGCCTAGAAATAAGGAAGTTGGGAAGAAGGGTTGATTTGGAGCGGGGAAAGAATGATGCCCATGTCAAGAAGAAAAATCAAAGGATGTTCACATCACACAGCATTTCCTTTGTCTTCTAATAGATATCTGATGGATACTTTCCTAGTCAAATAATGAACAATTTAATGACTGAAATCATGAGCAAATTACTGAGAAATGTGGATTCTGTTGTCAAATTTGCTGTTGTTATATGTGAAAATTGTGCCTTGGTTTCTCCCATGGAAAGTAATTATAAAGCTATCCACTGACTTTCTGTCTAACTTTTTAGAGTCATTCCACATTGTCAGAAGATAAATATCTAATCTAATCAATCAAATAAAAAGCATTATTAAGCACCTGCTGTATGCTAGACATTGTGCAAAGGATACAAAGACAAAAAATCAAACAGTCACTATTCTCAAGGAGCTAATACTCTATCTAGGGATATAATATAAATATATGTATGTACCTATATGTATGTGTATACATATACATACATATGAAACATAAAACATATTGTTTAGTTAGTTGTGTCTGACTCTTTGTGTCCCCATTTTCTGTTTTCTTGGCAGAGATACCAAAGTGGTTTGCCATTTCCTTCTCTAGCTCATTTTACAGATGAGGAAATTGAGGTAAATAGGGTTAAGTGGCTTGCCCAGGGTTACACAGCTGGTAAGTATCTGAGGCTGGATTTGAACTCTTGATGCCAGTGTAAGCACTCTATCCACTGTGCCACCTAGCCACCCAAATATATAACACTCCTTATGTATTCTGTATGCACACTTACATGTAGATCTAGAATAAATAAAAAGTACATTGGTGTACATTAGCATTTGGGAGGGTCAGGAGTGGTTGAGCTGAGTCTTAAGGAAATAAGAGATTTTAAAAAGGCAACAGGAAGAAAGGATGGTGACATACAAAGGTTCTAGATAGAAGCTGAGTGTTATGTGTGAGGAACAGCAAGAGGACCAGACTATAGAATGACTATAGGAATGTATTATAAGGCCAGAAGGATGGGTTCGGAATAGATTGCAAAGAGAGGAGTTTATATTTGAACCTCTGAGCAATAGAGAGGTAAGAATGTTCTCTGAGTAGGGGAGTGATGTAGTCAGAAGCTATGAGAGCTATGGGAGACAGATGGATTGGAGTAGGGGATTATTTGGCAGGGATTCCACTTAGGAGATTACGGCAATGATAAAGTCAAAAGGTAATAAGTACCTGATTTCTGGCAGTGTCCATGTGAGCAGTGAGAAGGGAATGGATGTGAGAGACATTATAGAGACAGACACTACTAGACATAGCTCTTGATCAGTTAGAGAATAACAATTATAGAGTAACAGAGAGTAAGGAATGAGAATGAAGCCTAGGAGGGAAATATGAATATCATTATCATTCCCCTTTTACAGATGAGAAAACTGAGGCACA
>JAJPUD010001222.1:299226-336851 GCA_023553655.1 Myrmecobius fasciatus | reverse complement strand
GGTGCTCTAAGGCAATCCAGTTTTTGCTTGAAAATAGTTAGGAACTTCAAGGGGAGGCTGAATTCAGCTTTGGAGGGCCCTGTTATAAATTTTTTCCCTCTGCTTTCTTTTTCTACTGCTCTGATTTTTCTCTTAGGAAACCAAATAGAACAAGTTCAATCTTGGGAAATAATATTAAAATGTAGTGCATCTTTTCAATGATTTATTTTTCAGAGTGCAGAACCACTCCAGTATCTTTGCCAAGAAAACTGTAAATGGGGTCACAAAGAGTTGGACTTGACTGAAAATGACTAAACAACAACAACAAAGCATTTTTGTTACACTGAATAGTCTTGATGTATGTTCCCTCATAATAAATGATCAGTCTGGCTCTTTATACTTATTCATTTTCTAGATGAGCTCTCTTTTATCTCTCATGACACACAAAATATCCTTGGCAAAATGCTTTAGGCTACTCATGCCCATGATGTGCCTCTCCATTATCCTGAGTTGCCCACAATTTTAATTCACTGGATAGTGGTGGTTTGTGATTCATAATTATATATCATCATTGGGAGACTATTAGTGCTAAAAAGAAAGGTTTGGGTATCAGAGAGAAGCTCAGGAGAATTAAAGAATGGTACAATTTTCCAAATCCAATCCAATTCAATCTTTGTCTCCTAATCAATTCTATACCATATACATCCATGTACATTGTCCATCTCTCAAAGACATATTATATATATACACATATATATGTATGTATATACACACATATATGTGTGAATGTATGTGTGTATACATACACATATATATTTATATATATAAACTCACAGACTATAAATATATATACACAGACTGTCTTTCTCTTTCTCTCTCTGTGTGACTGTCTCTCTTTGTCTCTCCTTGTGTCTTTCTTTCTCTCTGTCTCTCTCTCTCCATATATATGTTCATACACACATATGTACACACATATCCATACATACACATATACACATATTCACAGTTGACTCAATTGATTGTCCATCTAACAGTATGTCCTAGCCTAGGTAATAAATCTTTTTCACGCATTTGATTTTATTTTCCTCTGTAGATGGGTTATATTGATCTCTTTTGAATGGTTCTGGATCTTACTAAGGCAATATTTGACTATTCTGGGCCTTGATGCAGTCAACACAATGTTATCTACAAAAGAATAACTTTCTGTTTTTATCTTTTTTTGGGTCAGGGACCTTTTTCCTTTGGCATTTTGGTGAAGCTTAGGGACCTCTTCTCAGAATGATATTTCTGAGTGCACAAAAATAAAGTACATTAGAATATAATATTAATATAGAATATAAATTATATTCTTTAATATAATCATAATATCTGGACTTAGAATCAGAAAGACCTGAATTCAAATCTAGTCTCAGACACTAGCTATATGTATGACCCTGAGCAAGTTACATAACCTCTGTCTGCCTCAGTTTCCTGTTTGTAAACATTTGGTGAAGCTTCACTAATTTTGCACATCTATGTTTGCTTTGAGTTAATTCAATTTTGTTTTGCTCATAGATCACAGCTCCTTATATTAGCATCTATCTCACAGAGTTGTTATAAGAATCAGGTGAGACATATGTAGAGCTCTTTGCAAAATGCTATTAATTAATTAAGCAAAATGCTATTTAGATGTCAATTGCTATTATTATAATTACTTTGAGTTTATAAAAACACCTGCATTAAAAAAACAACAACAACAACCTATAGGCTAAGTAATATAAGTAGAACTGACCCCAATACAGATGAAATTCAGAGTTCTAAGATTTCCCCAAGGTCACAATGAACTGAGTAGATATTGATCATTTTGTGTAAGGGTATCAAAATGATTATCTCACTCTTAGATATGAGAGCTGGAACTCAAACCTAGGTTTTCTGAATTCTCCTTGATTCCTATTTGTTTTAGGAAGATTCTGTAAATCACCTGGCAGGATAAGATGCCAGACACTAAAGTCCTTTCTTGAACTAAACTGCCAAGCATTCCAACTCTACTGCAGAGAGCACAATTCCATTGGGCTGGCACAATGTTCAAATGCCAAATGTATGCTTGCCAAAAAATTATTTTATGGATAATTCACACAAAGAAAGAGTTCAAGAGGTAGTCAGAAAAAAAAAACAATACAAGGACACTCTCAAGGTCTCTCATACAAACTTTAGAATTGATTGTACGACATGGGAGACAATGGTACAGCATGACGTGCCATCATCAGAGAAGATCCTATGCTCTATAAGCAAAGCAGAATTGAATTAATCCAAAGGTAACATGATATGTGCAAAATTAGTGAATCTCCCCCAAAATGTTCATGTGGACTATTTGTGCCTGACCTATGGTAGAGCATTCTGAACTCATATTAATCTGATCATTCACAGTTGGACATATTGTAACTTGACTCTCACATAGTGATATCATTTTGATCCTCTATGACAATGAAATATAACAACCAACTAATGAACTCATGCTGCTTAAAATAGTTGCTTAAAAACACTCTCTTGACTTGCCTGAACTGATGCTAAGTGAAATGAGCAGAACCAGGAGATCATTATTCACGGCAACAACAAGATTATATGATGATCAATTCTGATGGACATGGCTCTCTTCAACAATGAGATGTTTCAAACCAGTTCCAGTTGTTCAGTGATAAAGAGAGCCACATACACCCATGGAGAGGTCTGTGGGATCTGAGTGTGGTCCACAACATAGCATTTTCATGCTCTCTATTGATGTTTGTTTGCATTTTGTTTTCCTTCTCAGGTTTTTTTTATTTTTTTTCTTGTAGATCTGATTTTTCTTGTACAGCAAGATAACTATACATATGTATATATATTCAATTTGTCAAGTATTTTAACATAATTAACATGTATTAGACTTCCTACCATTTAGGGGACAGGGTGGGGGGAAGGAAGGAAAAATTTGTAACAGAAAGCTTAGCAAGGGTCAATGTTGAAAAATTACCCATGCATATGTTTTGCGAATAAAAAGCTTTAATAAAAAAAATTCTCTTGCATTTATTTTCTTTTTATCTTCACTCTTTTCAGGAGATGCTTAACAAATGTGTGTTGTATAGGAATGTTTATTAAATTAGACCATGAAATCACAATGTTCGATTATTCAGTTTCACTGTGAAGTGTGACCATCAATAATGATCTTCACTTCATCAGCCATACAAAAACTCATCTCAGTACCTGCAAGTAACAATTGGAAACTACTTCCTCTCCTTGATTTTTTCTGCAAATACATTCTATTTTAAGGCTACTCTCAAATATATTTTCATTTGTTCTGCTCTATTGCTGCTCTCATTCCTTTTAAATTTTCATGGGGAAAAATGAACCCAACATGAATTCATCAGAACATTTCAGAACAGAATGTTGCTCTGATTCTCTCTCTCTTCTCATGTAGCTTTGCTTACTTCATCCTGTAAACACAATAGTTTTACTACTCTAGAACAGCTCTTTCTTATGACATCTTTTATGATGCACAAATGGCTTGTGGAGTTTTAAAAATGGCCTCAGCCAAGAAAGATGCTAAAATTAGCTATTTTGTTTCAGGCAAAGATGGTACAGACATTATAGTTTGCTCATTGATTTACTTGTAGGAGTAAAAGTGATTTGTTTCTGAAAGTCATAGCTCAGTTCAAATTTCAAGGCTATGTGTCCAGTGTTTAACATCTGATGGCAAGGAGTAATAACGTAATGATGATGATGATGATGATGATGATGATGATGATGATAAAGTCTATAATGGAATAGTATTTATTGTTTACAAAGGTTTACAAAGTATTTTATAAGTATCACATCATTTGATCCTCATGACAGCCTCATGACAGACCTAACAGGAGTTAGGTATTATCTACATTTTATAGATGAAGAAACTGAGGCAGAGAGAGAAGACAGTTATTTTCCTGGGATTACACAGCTAATAGAAGGTAGGTAGCACAGTGGATAGAGCACCAGGCCTTTAATGAAGAGGACTCATCTTCCTCAGTTCAAATCTGGCCTCAGACACTTATTAACTGTGTGACTCTGGGCAAGTCACTTCACCTTGTTTGCCTCAGTTTCCTCATTTGTAAAATTAGCTGGAGAAGATAGTGGTAAACCATTCCAGAGTCTTTACCAAGAAAACCCCAAATGGGAGTCATGAAGAGTTGGCTATGACTGAAAAACAACTGAAAAAGACAAAAGAACACTGCTAGTATTTGTACTCAGGTCTTCCTGACTCTAGGTCTAATGCTCTATTCACTATGTCTCCACTATTTTCCAAATAAGAAAAATGATATAGGTTTGGACCTATGACATAATAGAGAATCCAGAGGGCATGTTGGGCATGTAAGAGGGCCCAATTATCCTTGTAATCAGATTTATGAGAGATATCCTAATTTCTCTTATTAGTTATTTATAGCTCTTCCACTCATACATTTATCCCAGTATTTCTTGAAAAGAATTATACTTTCTGACTGTACTGCCTCTTAAAAATAAAAATAATTAGCTGCTGAAGAGTTGTCTTTCTTAAGGAAGATGCCATAGGGCTATGGGAAGAACACTCCATTTGGTGCCCAAGCAGGTGATGAACTGAACTAATGTGAGTAGAAGAAAGAGAAAGAATACAAGATGTTGTAGAGGTAAATCAAGAAGACTTGGCAAATAATTGGATGAGGCTAGCAAAAGAGAGTGAAAAATAAAGGATGCCATCTTATAAATCTAGGTGACTGGAACATGGTGATGATACCAACAGAAAAAGGGATGTATGTAGGGAAGAGATGAACAGTTCTGTTCCGGACTCTTGGAGTTTGAGATGCTTATGGAGATACAAACCAGGCAGATAATGATGCAGGGGAGCCCCATCTCCACAAGTGAACTCTTAAAGTTTCCTGAAGGTAGGAACTATGCATTTTATATCTCAGTATCCTCAATTCCTATCACTAGGCAATGTACCAAGTAGAGTACTTACATTTGTTAATAATTCATTGAATTGTGATACCAATGTGTTTAAAATTCTATCAAGGTTAACTATTTAGAGTTTCTTACTGGAGGACATCTGAAAAATGTGATCTATGTGATTTTTTTCTGTTTTATTCTGGTGAAATACAAGTCTTTCTATTTTTAGATAAGTGGTTTTATGAGAACAAACTAACAAACAATAATAATTGATCTACACAGTAAGTGGAACAGGACAAAGATGAAAACAATCTTGAGAAAATCTGGCAATAGAAAATGTATAATTTTGTTTGACTTTACTCATTTATTACAAGGAAGATTCCTTGGGAGTGAGGAATTAATGAGGTTTAGATTTTGCAAATTCTGAGGAATTTCAGCGCAGCTCACATGTATACTATTGAATTAATTGCTCCCCAGGAATTAATTGCTACCACTCTTTCTTAAGTTTTTAAGGGTACTCCTGATGAAGTATTTTTTTATTTTAATATTAATTTTTAATTTTAAAATATTTTTATATTTTAAATATATTAACATTTTAAATGCATGTTTAAGAAAGTTATCATTAACATAAAATCATGTCTAATATTTTCCCCAAATAAGCTTAATTTTTCTGTTCTTTAAAAATCAAATGACAAGTGGGGCAGCTAAATGGTGCAATGGATAGAGCACCAGCCCTGAAGTCAGGAGGATCTGAGTTCAAATATGACCTCAGACACTTAACATGTCCTAACTGTGTGACTCTGGGTAAGTCACTTAACCTCAATTGCCTCAGCAAAAAGCAAAAAAAAAAAAAAAAAAATCAAATGGCAAGTGACCAAACTATGACCATTGAGTGTACTTCAATCTATCAAATGATCATGAAATATCCACTTTGTGTGAGACACTATAAAAATTACTAGGGGTCATGAGGCAGCTAGGTGGTGCAGTGGATACAGTACCAGCCCTGAAATCAGGAGGACCTGAGTTCAAATCTGGCCACTTAATACTTCTTAGCTGTGTGACTCTGGGCAAGTCACTTAACCCCAATTGCCTCAACAACAATAACAACAAAATTCAAAAGCAAACAAACAAACAAAAATTACTGGAGGTCCTAAATCAAAAAAAATCTCTGTCCTCAAAGAGTTTACCTTCTACTGGGCTGATATAAGAAATATGTATAGTACAAGATGTCCCAAAAGTCTTAGAGCAGTTTTGTTTTCATAGTTTAAATCTTTACTAAGACCTTTGGGACATCCTGAATAAGAAATATTAAAGGAGGAAGACACATTAACACATGGAATGAGGAAGAGGCTAGATCAAAGAAGGTGCTATGGAGGAAGGGCCACCTGGGTTCAGCCTGGAGAGAAGACATGGATTCTGAGATGTGGAGATGAGAACAGAATTCATTCAAGGAACAAGAGGAAGAGGAAGGGGAAGGGATATTGTGAATGCATAGACTTGGGAGACATAGTACTAGTTCCTTCAAGGTAAAGCTAGAAGTTCATTTTAGCTGGAGCATATCATTTCTGAAGGGAAGAAGTATAAAATAAAGCTGGAAAGGCAAGTTGGAGTCATGTTGTAGAGGATTTAAATACTGAACTAAGGGATATGAATAATTGATCTATCAGTCAGCATTTTTAAAGTATATTGTGATGTGCCCTAAATGACTCCTTACTCAGTCTCTGTAGATAGAATGGTGTTGGACTTCAGCTCAATTCAATGGTATTTTCAAAGGTATTTTATGCATATATTGTGTGGGAACATGAGCAAAACACAGAAAGCCCACAAAGTCAGAATTAGAACAGGTTATTCCCCCTCCACCAGCAACAGAGGACCTCCAGTGAAGGGTAATTCCCCACCTCCTCATCCATTTGTGGATAGATCTAATTGTTAAAAACTTCTCCTCTAAATCAAGCTTCAATTTTCATCTGCAACTCTGCAGTATTGATTTTCCTTCTCCTCTCTGGGGCCAAAGAGAAAAAATAGAATACCTTTTCCACGTGACAGTCTTCCAAACATTTCAAAACAGATACCAAGCCCCCCTGAGCTTTCTGTTGAACCCTCCTTAAGCCACCTCTCATAAGACATGAACTGGCGCTCCTTCCTCTATAAGTTTTTAATCCATCTTTCTAGGTTAATTCCATGTTATTCTTCCTCACCCATTACCTTCCAGTCAAATTTGCCTACATCTTTTAATTGTGCTTTTTCTGGACTTGCACAGGCTGCCTCCATGGATGGAATACTTTCTTTCCTCATGTCTGAAATGCTTCTTTTCCCACTGCTGCCTTTTAGCAAGACAAACTTCCTTTAAGGCTAAGCTCAAAGGCCACCTCCTCCAGGAGGCCAGCCAGTTCTCAGATCTGCTGAATATACTTTGTATGCATTTAGCTGAATTCATGTTCTGTTTCCCTTGCTGCCCTGTGTTGGTTGTAAAGATTTTTAGGGCAGGGACCATCATTTTTGATCCTTAACAGAGTGCCTGGTACTGCTTATATGCTTAAATATTTATTTATTTGTTTGTTTTTATTGAATGGAGAAGCAACACAGTTAGTGATGAAAATACTGGGCTATCTACATGTTGCAGAATTCTCAACCATGGAAATTATAAATTGTTTTCTCCCCATTCTTCTGTTTGCAGTTTTAATTAGAGGCAAAGAGAGATTGTCAAAAGCCCTTCTCTATTTACTGGGAAAAGGTGTACTTCAGGATTCTGCACTTGCAGGCTCTATTTCAGATCAATATAATTTATAAACAGATAAGGTAGCTGAATAAGTCTCTGTAAATTCAAAATCTTGTGGATATTCAGAGATAGTTAATTTTAAGGATATTCCCCAGTACCTACCTTGAAGGCAAAGGAATTTTCATTTACAAATGGCTAGTTAGATTTAAGCTGGGGCCAAGAAAAATGTAAGTTTAAAAAAAAAGTAAAAGAAAAAAAAGAACCAATCTCAGAACACCCTACAAAATTGTTAAAGCAGCTAGGTGGTGCAGTGGCTAGAGCTCCAGGTCTGGATTCAGGAATCCTCCTCTCTCTGGGTTCAAATGTCTCTTTAGACTCTAGCTGTGTGAGCTTGGGCAAGTCACTTAATTTTGTTTACCTCAGTTTCCCCATTTGTAAAATGAGTTGGAGAAGGAACTGGCAAACCACACCAATATTCCTGCCAAGAAAATCCTATATGGAATCATATAAATTTGGACACGACTAAAATAACTGATTAGCAACTAAAGAAATGTCAGGAGACAAAGAGAAAGATAGTTAAGTGAATAGCCAGTCCTGAGGGATTGAGATCTGGGCAAGGTGGAAAAATTACCAGACCTGTCAGAAGCCAGAAGGCAAGCATTAGAATCCCTGTTTTGGATTTTCTCCTTATTTGACCATGAGGAAGTCACTTAGCTCCTCCAAGCCCTGGTTTTCTAATCTATAGATTGTGGATAATAGTTTATATTATCTCTAAAGCCTTTTCTAGTTCTAAATCTATGATTATGCTTCTTGGTTTCAAAACCAAAAACAAATGCATCAAATTAAAGGAGTTTGTCTATTCATTGCTGTAGCTAAGGGAGTCCTGTGTGTTTTCTGTTAACATCAGTGAAGGAAGGATCCTAGATTTAGAAAGATCCGATTTAGTTGATAGAATCTTGGAGTCACCCAGTCTAACCCCCTGGGTTTTGCAAATGAGGAAACAGAGGCTCAGATATGCAAGGTTGTACAGGTGGAAGGACTATCTTAAATTCTGATCTCAAATTCTAGAGTAAGCTCTGTTATCACTGCATTTTAACCCATGGCTTTGGAGCCAGGACTTTTCATCATGGAGCAGAGGAAGAAGAGACTGAAGTGACCACCTTTTCTTTGCCATTAAAAAAGACAATGAACCATCTGCAAACTGGACCCTGCCCTCTAGGTGTCCTCCTTGCCTTACTTACTCATAGCTTCTATCTGCACATGAATGAGGTTCTCGATGTCTTCTTGCAGTGTCTGGTGTGGCTTCAGTGGGATGGGAAGGTAGCCATAGTGTATTCTGTTGCAGAGATACATCTGAATACCTGAGATCAAAGAATAAAAAACACAGATCAGAAAACACCGTTTTTTTGGTTGGTTGGTTTGTTTGTTTTTGCAAAGGTTCTGCACAGGCAGTTGGAGGAGGTACAGGTTTGATGAAGGAAAAAGGGGAATTGTTGGCAAGCATAGTTTGTACTTAAAGCTTAGCTACAAGATACCTTATAAATAAAAAAAAATTATATAAGGTTTATATGTAATTGCAAAAATCCAGGAAGCTGCCTAAAAGTCCAACAATAAGGGAATGCTTAAATAAATTATGGTATATTGATGTAATGGAATATCAAAATGTTATTAATACCATCAAGTATAAAGAATGTAAAGAAATTTGCAAAGACCTTTTGTAGGAAATAATGTAACGTGGGAAAAACTTCAGAATAAGAATAGAGTACAAGATAACTATGGCCACACAGTAGAAAAAGATAGAATGAATATCCAAAATATCCTGATAGGTACTAATAGGGAGCAGTTGAAAATGTGTTATGATATTTTATGAATTCAAATTAATTTAAATGACTAAAGGAAGTTCAGATGGTTGTTCCGATATTCAAGATTATGTTCTAATGTTTAATTTTTAAAAAGCCTACCACCTGTCAAGAACAAAATACCAAGTAGTTGTATACACCATTTCTAGTCTTCAGAGATTTAAATTTTCCCTTTATTTAAAATGACACCCACCATTTGGAAGCTCACATATATTGGACCATTCCTCTTTTAGCTCAGAGGAAATTGAACATTTTTCTCTAAAAGAAAAAAATCCTCTGTTGGCTTAAAGTACAATAAAAAATAAAGGTAAGGAAAGAATCAAAAGGAAAGGAAGGGATTAGGGTTTCCAAGAGCAGAAATGAACACCAAACCAATTCAAAGGAAATAAGGAAAAAATTAGGAATGGAATCTTTGTTCGATATGAAAGCAGACAGAAAAGACCCATAAGGGTAGTAATGTTATGAAAGATAAATGTAGACATTGCCAAGAGAGGAAAAGGGAGCAATTTAGTTCTGATTGAATGGAAGGGATAAAGGGAATTTTCAAATGCTCTGACTTTCCTGGGTCATATTTTCATCTCTTGACAGCAATGAGTTTGGAGCAACCTATATAGAGGTAAACATTTCATGTTAGGTTCACAGGGTAGGAAGAGAAATCCTGTTTTTTTAATGTGACTGACAACCTCCAATATGGCAGTATCACAAACACACCACAGAGCCTTCTGTATTCAGCAAGTTCCTTCCCCTACCCATCTCATGAAGCAAACTCTGGAGCCATCCATATGAGAGCAGACAGTTTCAAATACAGGATGGAAGCAGGAATTAGTAACAGTTCCAAGCCTTGCCAACTCCCATTTTAATGAAAAAATAGTTTATAGTTAAAAGGACGTGTCAGCTAAGTGTGAGTCTATGTGACCAAACCTATGGTTTTTTAATTGCTATAATATAAAAATTATCTACCTACTGATGCCTTTATTTGACCTGGATGAAATTTCCTCCAGTCAGCTGCACTGCCTGCCAAATCTCATGAAGTTGTCAGGTGGTATTAACAGATAGGAGGGAGGACAGAGGGAAGAAAAAAAGACCTTTATTCACCTTCCTTAATGGGTCCGGACCCTGTTTTAATTAACTAGTCTGGCCTGGCCAACAAATCACTGTCAGCTTCCCTTTCTTGCTGAGAAAGCTTCCAACTCTCTGGGCTCTGAAGGAAGAAATGCTTCCAGGGATTCAAATGTGAATTTGACTTTTTAAAACCCTCATGGCATGAAGAAGGGGATGAAGCCATAATTAAGTTGTTACTCTGCCTCTCTTGGATAAATGATTTTTTAATCTCCTTTTGCCTTTATTTTCCACATCTGGGAATGTAGTATTAGAAGGAGATAATAGTTGGGAAGTACTCTAGAACTCTTGAGTCATTAGAATGTAAACTCCTTGAAGGCAGGGGCAGCCTTTTGCCTCTTTTTGTATCCCTAGCCCTTAGCACTGTGGGTGTTTGATAAAAGTTTATGAATTAGTTAATTGATTAAATGATGCTTTAAATTTTTTTTTATTTTGAAAAAAGGACAAATGATACTACATCTTAATGGATGCTTTTCTGAAGAGAGCAATTATCTGATATTTATCCCACAGACCATGAGCATGCTCGTTGACCCCATATTAATTTGGCTTCAAAACACTCTAGTTGGTTGCATTTTCTTGATTGCTGATCAAAAAAAGAACCAATCTTGTCCTCAAAGATCTATAAAAGTTGGGTGGTCATACTTTCTGCTCTCTCTTACCCTTAGACTTCTAAACTAGAGATTAACAGAGTGGACCTTCAACCAGGGGTTTGGGAGCTGGGAGGAACAGATGAGTAGTTTCTTTTTCCTACTCCAAGCTAGGAAAAATGATGGCAAGTTACAACAGATGCACATGGTAGTGGTAGACATCCCACTAAGCAGTTTAGTGGATAGAGCACTGGCCCTGATATCACAAAAACCCTCAGACACTTATAAACTGTATGACCTTGGATATAACCTCTGTGCCTCTGTTTGTCTTTATCATTGGGGATAATGACTACTTCCCTCACAAGATTGTTATAAGATAAAATGGGATAATAATTGTAAAGCACTTTACAAAACTTAAAGTGTTATATAAATGCTAACTATTATTGGGATGATGATGATGATGTATGTTTTTACATGAGCCGAGAAAGGATTTCAAGGACATGATTTTTAAAACCTATCCTCTTGTGTAAAGGAAGGGATTTGAAATTCCCAAAATAGTGTGAGCCCTAGAGATTTCTAATCTTCCAGTCACAGAAAGGAGATTTTCTTGGGGAGTTATAAATAATTCTAAGTTCAGGAATTACAGAGTTTGCAAATTTAGGCACTGGACTTTCTAGTGGTATAACATTTCCTGCTGCAGTGTGTTCTTTGGAGAAATGGAGAATAATTCACATTGTTCCTGCAAAGCATCCTATTTGGAGAACAAAGCTTTGAGTTCTGTGACTTCCATCAGGGTTGGTTTATTCAGCAAGTTACAGATTGACTTAGTTTTAAAATATATTTTTATTTTTGTATTTTTATTTATTTATTTTGTTAAATATTTCCCCTTCTATTTCAGTATTATGCTGCCTCATTTGACATTTCTTCTCAACACTCATTAGGTACTTATTATCATTTTTTGAATTCTATTGAACCAAATTAATTTTACAGAAGCAAGGGATTAAACCTGGGTATGAATACACACATGCATACACATGCAAACTCATGCATGAGCACGTGCACACATACACATATACACCCCTCATACCTGCTTGCCTACTGGAGAAGGCAAAGACAATAATGTCATCAAAAGTCCAGGCATAATCCTGGTGTGGGGGGAAAAACATCAGCTTGTCTGAAGCCTCTTTTCTGAGGTCAATGAGGAATGTGGAATGGACCATGGGAACAGGAAAACAGCCTCTTCTCTTCCATTCCCTGATCTGAATGTAATCTGGGGTCCGTTTATAGTAGCCCTGCAAAACAACAAATTGATAGGTTAAACTCTTTGATAAACAGATTAGATTTTTCGATAGTTTTTCTCTTGTTTGATGGTATAATGGACTAAGTACTAGAATAAAAGTTGAGAGCATCTCTCTTCAACAATGAGATGTTTCAAACCAGTTCCAATTGTTTAGTGATGAAGAAAGCCATGTACACCCAGGGAGAGGCCTGTGGGATCTGAGTGTGGACCACAACATAACATTTTCACACTTTCTGTTGATGTTTGTTGCATTTTGTTTTCCTTCTCAGGTTCTTTTTCTTGTAGATCCGATTTTTCTTGTACAGCAAGATAACTGTATAAGTATGTATACATATATTTGATTTGTCATATATTTTAACATAATTAGCATGTATTAGACTTCTTGCCATCTAGGGGAGGGGGTGGGGGGAAGGAGAGAAAAATTTGAAACACAAGGCTTTGCAAAGGTCAGTGCTGAAAAATTACCCATGCATATGTTTTGCAAAAAAAAGCTTTAATAATAAAAAAAGTTGAGAGCATCTAAGTTCCAGTACTATCTCAGGAAGGAGCTCTGTGACCCAGCAAAAGTCAAATAATCTCTCCTGACCTCAGTTTCTTTGCCCATAAAAACTGAGAAAATATCTAGAATGTTTAACTCACATGGCCATTGTGGGAAGGGGGAAGTGGAACATGCATTTATTAAGAATCTAGTATATTCCTGGCACTGTACTTTACAACTACTATCTTATTTTAGCTTCATAACAATCCTGAGAGGTTAGTGCTATTACTATTCCCATATTACACATGAGGAAATAAAGAAAGGGTTAAGTGTCTTGCCCAAAGTCCAACAACTAGTTGCTAGGTGTCTGAAGCAGGATTTGAACTAGGTGGATCTAATTTCAAGCCCAGGGCCCTCATCATGGCATCCCCTTAGCTGCCAGATAAGGAAATAAATACAAATCCAGAGTATTTTGTAAAGCCCAATTATGAGCTTCCATCTCATCAGCAACAACTGGATGGTTATATAAGACAGTATAGGTGGACTTTTCAGCATGACCTGTTTCAGATCAGTTATTTGGGTTCTTGGTAGGGAGAGTACAAAGAGCACTATCTACACAAGATAGCTAAATGGATGACAATGTGGGACTTAAAGTCAGAACCATCAAATTCAAAGTGTCTGAATCTCAGATACTCAATGCTAGATTTGGGACCAGAAAACTTTGGACCCTGACTTTGCTACTTACTACCCATATGACCGTAAGGCAAGTATCTTAACTTCTCTGACCCTCAGTTTTCTCTTCTGTAAAATGCAGAGGTTGAACAAAATAATCTCCAAAATAATTTCCCACCTCTGAATCTATAGTTTCATTAAATAGAAGAAGCAGAATTTGAACTCATGTCTTCTCACTCTTAATTTCCTGTACCATACTTCTTTCCCTTCAAATTATCTGTATCTTACTGAAATTTTACAAGGAGGAATCACTAAAGTTTTAGCATGGTCTCCTCATTTAAAAAGTGCTTCATGGTGGCAGAGTCAAGTACAAATAGAAAACCTGGTGGGCTGCATATGGACTTAGAAAACCACATATTCACTTGTATTGCATTTTTATTTATTTTGTCCAACATTCCCTAGTGCTATTTTCATCTGATTGGACAGTACTTGGGGGCTTTGCAGCCAGCAAGCTTGACCCTTTTGTTTTATGCAATAGAAATATAAGAGGGGTCAAGCTCTATAATCTCTAAGAGCTGATGGAAAAGTAACAAGATGGCATGGCTTGCTTGTTTTTAAACATATAGAAGAACTTACACAATCAGTGATATGTATTCATTCATGCTGTCACCCTGGGAAGCCAAACTCACTCATGGTGACCATTACTACTCAGAATATTTTGGAAAGTTCCTTCAAAGTTGACTAATGGGGCATATGGGACAGACTACTTAGCTCACTACTTTATATCCTTTTTTCTTAAAATAAATCTGAAATAGTATCAACCAGACTGATAACTTGTGTCATTCATAAGACACTTCCCAAAGACCTCTGGCATTTTGCCCAGATCTGAGATTTGCCGGCAGCATAAACAGGCAAAGCTCTAGACTTTGATTCGGAAGAGATCTAAATTCAAACTTCACCTTGCCAGCTTGTGTCACCATGGGCAAATTACTTCAAGTGATTCCCTAAATCTGCTTTCTCATCTAAAAAATGAGGGCACAGTTCTTGCAGTGCCCACCTAACTGGGTTGTTGCCAGGATGAAATGATACAATAATAATAACTGGTATTTATATAATGATTTAAAATTTACAAAGAGCTTTACATGTTTGCTCAATCAATCTTTACAATCAGCTTCCTTCGGTTATTCAGTTGTGTCTGGCTCTTCATGACCCTTTATAG
This sequence comes from Myrmecobius fasciatus, assembly GCA_023553655.1. Classification (NCBI taxonomy): domain Eukaryota; kingdom Metazoa; phylum Chordata; class Mammalia; order Dasyuromorphia; family Myrmecobiidae; genus Myrmecobius; species Myrmecobius fasciatus. The sequence goes on along the minus strand of JAJPUD010001222.1, from coordinate 322,011 downwards.
AAATTTGCCATTTCCTTCTTCGGCAGATCAGGGCAGTTCTAGGGTAATTGAGTTGCCCACAGTCATACAGCTAAATGAGTATCTAAGACTCAATTTGATCTTAGCTGTTCCTGATTCCAAGATTAATATACTACCCACTGAACCATCCAGCTGCTTAGGTACTCTTATTATCTCCATTTCACAAATGAGAAAACTGAGGTTGAAAGACCCACACAACTAGTAAATAACAAATACAGAATTTGAATTCAGTTCTTTCAGACTTCAAGCCCAGCACTCTATCCACTGAACTATCTAGATGTTTTAATTGCCACTTTTGTAGCACTTTGTAGACTTCGAAATGCTATTTAAATGCCAGTTGTTAATTAAAAGAACCTGATGAAGATTCCCTGAAGGCTGTTCTCCAAAGGAGGTATCAGTGTCGTAATAGCATTTTGGAGTAAATGTCCAGTCTCCCCATATGACCCAATATGAATAAGGTTCAGCATTCTTCTCTAGGTAGATATTTTGGAGTGTTTATTTCTTAGCAATCACATGAAATATCAGGTGTCAAGCTCTTCAAAAATAGAGACTATCTCTGCTAGGGATTAAATCAATTCTTTTACCTGGAAGCATTTCATAATTCTCAAATATACATTGAGATTTAAATTTACCTGCTTATCTGTCTTTTGCCTCCTTACTATGGTGCAAACATCACAAGCACATGGCTTGGTTTGTTTTTTTTTTTAATTTTAATTTTGCATCTCTTCCCTCTACTTCTCTCATTTAATACAAAAGCTTCTGCATAGTAAATGATTAAATAGTGATTATTGAATGAATGGATGCAGGAATGTATCATTGAATAAGTACTGTGCTTTATACAAGCTTTTTATCTTACGATCTCTTAGCACCTCTACAAAACTTAAATAAACTTATTCAGTGATTCTTAACATTTCCAGGGCCAAGTAACTAGTTAAGTTGAATAGATTGAGTAAGCAAATGCATGCAAATATATTCTCTCTCTCTCTCTCTCACACACACACACACACACACACACACACACACGCACAAGCAAAATTTCCAGACAAATACATATACACACAGTACATATACAAATATAAATTTTAATATACATCCATGAGCAGCTAGATGTCACAGGGCTAGACAGAATGCTGGGCCTGGACTCAGAAAAACCAAGTTCAAATGTGGCCTGAGACAATAGCTGTGTGAGCCTGGGCAACTCATTTTACAACACTAGGTGGCAAAGTGAAAGTAAGCCTCATCTTCCTGAGTTCAAATCTTGCTAGCTGTGTGATCATAGGCAAGTCACTTAATCCTGTCTGCCACAGTTTCCTCATTGTAAAATGAACTGGAGAAGAAAATGACAAATTACTCCTGTATCTTTGCCAAAAAAATCCCAAATGACATCACTAAGAATCAGACGTGACTGAAATAACTGAACAACAACACAAATATATAAACAATGCCATCAGATTCTAAACTCTGGGTTATTGATGAGCAATATTTTAGAAATGGGAAACAGAATATTTACAGCAAAACTATGCATCCTGTAGACAAGAGAAGAGCCGATGAGATATTTCTTTGCTTGCTCCCTCTCCTTTTTCCCATATAAACAAAGCACTGTTAGTAAGTGTTCCCATTAGTCAGCCAAATAAAGGCCTCTGGGATCATTTTTGGATGAGCAAAAGTCTTATTGGGAGAGCTCTTGCCATGTGAGTCTCTCCATGATGACATTCAGCCATTGGATCCATTTCTTCCAACAAGGCCAGGACTAGGAGTAGCATGAAGCCAAAGTGTGAAAGACCAGAGTCACCAAAAAAAAAAAAAGTGTTTTATGTTTGCTTTCACTGTATTAGTTAATCAGAGTATGACATACTCTCTCCTTTAATGAACAAGGGAAAAACAAAAAAATAGAAGAAAAACTAGAAACTAGGATATACCACTCTTGGGGCATGGGCTTATGGAGCCACAGTCAAAACAAAATTCTTTTTCAATATTCTGAATATTATTTTGCCACCTGTCCTGTTTTAGGATGGTTGGGTTTGTTTTTTTTTAGCTTAGAGCTTTCAAAAAATTTTCCAGGTTAAAATAACAGAGTTTATTTTTCTAATGAGTTACAAGGTTTTTGTTTTTGTTTTAAATAAATGTTAACTCTCTGGTCGTTACTCCAATCCTACTAAGATGTGTAGATGATGACTTGGAGATGGAAAATTACTTCAGAAGTGAGAAAATCAGATGCAAAAAGTTAATTTCTTTTCTCTGCTCAAAATTCAAGCAAGTGGTAAGACATGTATTAAGAATTCAGCCCTTTAATGATTAGAATAAATCATATTCTGGAAAATCTTGTTGACTTTTTAAAAAATAATTCTTTTTGACCATTGGGTCATCTTAGCCCACAAACATGCCACAAAGCCAGTTTGATTTTTTTTCCTAATACATAAATAAAATGCCAGCTTTCAATGTGCATTAAAACGTAGGAATTCCAGGCCTAGAGTATTGAAATTGGGCTGGTACATAGGAAAACTGGCAACCCAGAATGTTGCATGGGCTATTGGGAAGATTGCTAGATCCAAAATGAGAAAACATGACTTTAAATCCTAGTCCTGATGTGCTTATTGTCTATGTGATACTGAACAAAATACTTGACCTCAGTTTCTCCTTTGTAAAATGACAGTGTTAAATTAGATGTCTTGCAGCCTAAATGTAATAACATATAATAGCAGCTAATATTTATGTGGCACTTACCTTATGCCAGGCATGGTAATAAGCCTTTTATAATTATTATTTCATTTGATCTTCACAATACTGCTGAAGAGGTAGATGTAATTATTATTATCCCTATTATATAGATGGGAAATTGAAGCAAACAGGTTTAAGTATCTGACCAATTAGTGTCTAAAATCAGATTTGAACTGAAGTTTTCCTGATTTCAGGTCTAGTGCTCTATCTGCTGTGCCATTTAGCTGCCCTTCATAGCTAGCATTTATATAGTACCTACTATGTACCAGGTACTGTGTTAAGTGCTTTACAAATATTTTTTCATATTTATTTTCACAATCCTGATGGGCATGTACTATTATTATTATTCTCATTTTACAGTAAAGAGCCCAATTTCAAATATCTTGTTAAGTGTCTAAAGATGGATTTAAACCCTATTCTTCCTAATTCCAGACTCAGACCTCTATCTACTGAGGTACCTAGAATTTATAGTTCTATAATATTTTGTACCTCTTCCCTCTTTTCCTAATAAATGAAAAAAAGGAAATTTTCGAAAGCAAATCCCCAAATCCCAAAATATTCTCCTTAAGTATTCTTTTGTACTTTATAATATATGCTAATCTTTTAAAAACTTATCATTCCTAAATAAATACATGATGTCCCAAAAGTCTTGGGGCAGTTGTAAGCTGTTAAAACTTAAACCTATCCTGAGACTCATGGGTATTGTCATACTCCCTGAATATATGGTAGACAAAGCAGAAAGCCAGGTTCCCAGAAGTACAGAAAGGACATAAAGACCATCGGGATTATAGATTTACAGCTGGAAAGAATGTCAAAACTCATTTTCAGCATGGTGCCATGAAAAGAATGCTATATTTGAAGTCAGAAGACCTCAGTTCAAATTCCAATATTGCTACTTGCTACTATGAGTTTTTTTTCCTACTAAATATAACTAGATTTATTTTTATCTTTATTTAAAGAATTTATTTAACTTTTCTGGTATTCAGTTTCCTCATTTGAAAAAGTAGGGATTGGGTCAAATGACCTTTAAATGTTCTAAATCCAGGGATCTGTCACTTTCCCCAATCTTCTCAATTTTCAGTTGAGGAAACTGAGATTCAAAGGAGCAAATTTACTAAAAAGTTATCAATTCCAGAGTCTGGTACATAATAAGCACTTTATAAATGACCGTTGACTTGTTGACTTGACTCATCCAATCTTTGAATTTTCACTACTTTCAGTGATGAGGAACTCACCACTACTATAATGTCATGGGCAAGAGATTTTTATTTAACTGAACAGCTCTTTTTTTTCTGAAAAAACTTGCACATTTGTTTCACAATAAAATTGGGGGAAAACGAAAGAGATGACTTTGCTAGATTATCTATGTCCCTCAAGGTACTGCCCAAAAATACTTACCTGAGGTGTGATTCCACACCAGAAATTAGAGTAGAGGCTTCGAGATTCCAACATTGGGGCCACAATAGTCTTGTTTTCGGAGATCATAAGATTGAGGGTTTGTGGATTAGTCAAGAAATTGTCAACATCTATAAACTTAGAAGAGAAGAAAAAAAATGTGAGAATTTTCAATGGCAGATAAAAGAATATGGATATAATACTTAGAACATTATTCCTCATATACAAAGCTAATTATTTCATGCTCTACTCTTCATAAGATAGAGCAACTGAGAAATTTTTTAAGTGTCCTAGTATCTAAATACAAGACTCACAGACTCAATTTCATATGATTAACATTTTTATCCCTGCTCCCAGTCGAAGACAGGTTCCTACCTCATTTTTGCCAGACTTCAAGTACAGTCGTAAAGTTCACTACCTAGGTGGGCTCAGAATTAATCATCAGTAATATTTTATTATTATGGGTAGCATCTCAGTTTGAAGAATAACATTATATCTAATATTACTCAATGAGATAATTATTAGATTAAAGATAATTTTTCTGATGTAACTATAATAAAATTTCTTATACAGAAGAAATCTAGAAAACAAATGCATTCAGAGGATTCTGGACATTTTTCATTTTTCCCTTCTCCCCCCAAGGCAATTGAGTGACTTTTTCCAGGGTTACACAGCTAGGAAATGTTAAGTTATCTGAGTCCAGATTTGAACTCAGGTCCTCCTGATTTTAGAGCTGGTGCTCTATCTACTGCACCACCTAGCTGCCCAGATTCTGGATATTTTAAAGGCAATTTATTTAACAAAAATACCAATCAATAAATATTTGTGAAACTATTATTATATGCTGGACATTGTGCTTTGCATGTTTCATATGGTATTTGTGACAGGCATGGTGTAGTAACCAGAAAGCAACTGGAAAAATTGAGTTTAGGACTTGGTCCCATTACATACTACCTATGTTACCTTAACTTTTTCAGAGTCCCAAACAACTCTTGAAAACTGTAAATTGTTATACAGTGGACCAACCTGCCACTGGTTGATAGAGCTCCCTCAACAGCTGTTTACAAATATCAGATCAAATCACAGGGCCAATAAGAAACGTCTTTATAATTATATGGCTACAATAAAATATCTAAACAATGTAAAATATGTTTTTTTGAATTTTTATTTTTTTCAATTAACAAGTATTTTTCCTCTATCTCCTACTTCTTCACCCCTCAAAATGAAAATAGAAGAAAAGTAAAATTTTGTAATAAATATGAATATTCATAGAAAAAGAAGTTCCCATATTCACTCTGTCATAAACCATGTGCTCTGCATCTTGATGCCATCATGTCTCTTATCAAGAGGTAGGTGATATGGTTCATCAGTAGAATCATAGTTGCTTACTGCACTGATCAGACTTCAATCAAAGTTGTTTGTCTTTACAATGTTGTTTTCCTGAATCTGCTCATTTTACATGCACCTTCCTAGGTTTCTCTGAAACCATCTCTTCTGTCATCTTTTACAGGACAATAATATTCTATTATATTCACAATGCATAATTTGCATTGTGCTATAGGTCCATACTACTTTCCAGAATGGCTATACCACTTCTCAGTACACCTGCTTTCTCATAGCCCTATAAACATTTGTCATTTTTCATTTTTTAAATCATTTTTGTCAATCTGATAGATGTGAAGTAAAATTCAGAGTTGTTATAATTTGCATTTCTCTATTAATAATTCAGGGCATTTAAAATGTCTGTTTATAATTTGGATTTCTTTTGAAAACTGCTCGTTCTTATCCTTTAATCATGTATAAATTGTAAAATGATTCATTCTTATAAATTTGCATTATTACAAATCTGGTCAATTCTATTTATCTTGGAAATGAGATCTTTATCAGAGAAACTTGCTATGAAGATCCTTTTTTTTTTTTTTTGGCTAGTTAACCTGTAAATATTCTTAATAAAACATGACATTTTCTGCAAAATATGCTGGTAATTTGCATAGTGATGGGATGATGTAAAATATTAGATTGGGCAGGGGGGAGGAGTGTGGGGTAAACTGTGCATCCAGAGGGAAATAAAGAGTTCCTGGCTAGGGCATAATAGAATTTTCAGCACCAGAATCTTAGCGACAACCAAATTCAAACAAACAGACCTTATAATTTTTGTTCCCTTCCTAATCACCCCCCCCCAACAACAACAACAACAAAACAAAACAAACAAAAACTTCTCTTGGATCTCTAATAAAAGTAGGTCCACTGAAACCCAAAGAGAGCAGCCCTTTTCAGTTTTCACAGGAATCATTAGAGAAGGCTTTTTCTTGATTCATGGGAATAACACAGATGTGCATACAGCTGTTTTACTCTTAGGCAATATCAATGCATGGAAACCAAGTACACTCTTGAGAGGACAAAGATGATGTCTACACATTCCAGTACTTTTCTAAGCTATTCTAAAAGACTAGGAAAATAATGTTGGAACCAATTCAGATTTTCCCTTACAGCATAATAAGTAAAAGAGATTGTGGGAACAAAGTGGAAAAGACTCCACTCTCTCCTTACACATTTAGAGTGTTCATGTTTTCTGGGACAAAGGCAAAAATGGAGCAGAATTTCACATTTTTAACTATAGCAATGAAGTTTTAGTTTGCATAATGATTGTTCTATCTTGTGTAAATTAGAAAAATCTTTCTTCTGAAGAGCTCAGAACTCTTTGGGCATTTTGCCATATTCACTGTTTCACATAAGGACACAGATTCTTTAGTGACATTTCTTATGCCATAGGAAGGCATAGTAGAATTTTGCAAAGAACCATTTTCTAACCAACTTAAATAGAGTAATTAGTAAGGCTAGCAGAAATCTTGATATTTATTCTTATGCTATACTTTACTATCTCTTTGCCTTGGTGTAAAAAAAATGGCAGAAAGAGAACACAAAAGGAAATAAAACTCTTTATAACCCCCTTGAAAATAGCAGTAATCAATAAAAAGAAATCATGTCTAGAAAAATTAAAAAAGGCAATGAGAAAACCAAAGAAAAGCTCTAATAAAATTGTTAAAATAAAATTTTAGGAGAAACAAGAAGGATAAATTCCTGGAGAAAGACCTGAGGAAGAAACATTGGAAATAATGCAAGGAAATCCCAAAAGGTGAAAAGAACAAAACGTTTCAGAACCAGCTAGGTAGTGCAGTGGAGGACCAGCCCTGAAGTCAGGAGGACCTGAGTTCAAATTTGCTCTGAGATACTTAACACTTCCTAACTGTGTGACCCTGGGCAAATCACTTAACCCTAATTGCCTTAGCCAAAAAAAAAAAAAAAAAAAAAAGAAAGAAAAGAAATCTTTCAAGAGAGCTTCAAGCTTATTAAAAGTTAATTCCTAAATCTGGTCTCAGACACTTAGCTGTGCAACCCTGGGCAAGTCACTTAACCTCTATTGCCTCAGCAAAAAGCAACCAAAAAAAAAAAAAAAGTTAATTCCTGATAGAAATTAAAGAATACATGATTTTAACTAATAAATCTCAGATACAATTAAAGGACTACTTCAACACAACAAAGAAAACTGTGGGATTAAAGACCTTAATTCAGTTTTAAAAAGTCTCCAAGGGAGATTTTTAAAAATTCACACAAAAAAGAAAATATCATAGAAACATTATTAGAAAAAAAAAAGAAAAGAAAAACAAATGCAGCAGAATGAAGAATGATAATATGGTCATTGTGGGAGAATTGAATAATTGAACTGGAAAAATATGTAGGGAAAAGTTACAGAGCTTGAAGACAGATCTAGGAGACTGAACTTTAGAAATAATAGTGACCTTAAACATAGCAAAATAGGAAATAACTTAAGTCATCACTTTTTCAGGGAGTTAATCAAGAAATTTCCAGCATTCTCCAGAACAAGTGATATTCTACATATGGGAAGAATACAAAGAATTATAACAAGAATAAATTTAAAATTCAAATTTAGCCAGGCAGATTATTTTCAAATTTCAAAACCACAGTGATAAAGAATTCATCTTTCAAACCATCTTGAAAGAAAGAAACCGCAAATGAAAAAGTACCAAAATAGAACAGCCAGAAGAAGCTGAAATAAAGTTTGTGCCAACTAACCAATCCACAAGCATATATTAAGCTCCTACTATGTGCCAGGCACTTCCTTAGACTCTGGAGTTGCAGAGAAAAAAATTAAATAAGCCCTGCTCTCAAAAAAATTACATTGTAGTACAAGAGTCATCATGTACTAAGTGTATTCAGAATGGATATGCAGAATAAAGACAAAAGAAATATAAAGTGTTTAAATATGTGATAGGGAACAATATGAGCAATTGGGAGGGGAAAATAAGAAAGGTAGCATGAAGAAGGTACTATTTGTATCTCATTGTGAAGGAATTTTATGAGGCAGAAATGAAGAACGAAAGCATCCCAAGCACACTAATAAGTATGAGTTTAGAAAACATGAACATAGTTTCTAAGCATTCTGCTTGAGGAAAAGAGATTGACATTTGAAATTCAAAACAATTCTAAAGAATTCATGGGAAAAGGGACTCAGGTGTAAATATATTTCCAAATTAGATCACAATTGAAATTACATTTGAATTGAAATTTCCAAATATTTAAATCATATAATCAAAAGGATTTTTCAGATCCATAAAGAAAATAGTAGTAAAAAGAATCTATAATAGAACATCTGACTTTCATCACCTAGAGAAACAAGTGTTAGACAAACTTGCACATGCAATCACAGAAAACATAGTAATTGTGTCTAGTTTTGTTGAATTAAATTTAGTTATCAAAATAGTACAACAAAATAAGAAAACAATTTGCTTTCCAAGAATATAAAACAATTACAAAAAAAGGAAGTCAATAACAAATTTAATGTTAAATATAAATGGATATCTTATAAAGAGAAAAATATCATAAAATATATTTGAAACTAGAATGCATCATTGTGTTGTCTAATAGAAATATATTTAATGCAAAATATTTATACAGGCATAAATTTAAAGGTTGGTCAAAAAGATATCAAACAATAATCAATCTAAGGAAAGCTAAGGCTACAATGAATGGGAAATTTGAATACAAAGTAGAGTTAATTAAGATAGATATGATAAAAGCAAAAATACATATGAATAATAAATATATAGTAGTCAAGTTCATAAAATAAAAACAGAGTTTCATAAGAAAAGAATATGAAACTATTAATGGCAAAGTTCACACTGCACTATCAGAATATGATAAAAACTTATTTGAACAGGTTAATGAATAACCTGACTCTTATAGATTTTGTGGTGAGAACATTATAGAAAAAGTAATGATGATGATGATGATGATGATCATGATCATGATAACTCACATTCATGTACATCAATCTGATTTGATCCTCATCAACTCTGAGACAGATATTATTATTATGTGAATATTATAAACAACAACAGAAAATTAAAATTAAATAATATAAATGCCTTTGTGTTTTTGCATAGGTGGTTCCTGATATCTAGAATCCTATCTTTTCCCATTTCTTATTAGAATTCCTGGATTCTTTGGAAGCACAAACAAGGTACCACATATTAAACAAGGCCTTTCTTGAGCTCTGTGGTTGTTAGCTTTCTCTTTAAATAAGTCAGTCAATAAATCTTTATTAAGCACTTATTAATGTGCCAGGTCCTGTGCTAAGCATGTGGATGTTGTAATTATTTATCTATGTATGAGCCATATCTGCCTACATCTTTACATCTTTAAAATACAAGGATCTTACATACTGGAAAGCAAAAATTTTACTTTTAAATCCTTGTATCGCCTTCTATATCTAGCATGATACCTTACCAAAAACAGAAAATCTAATCAAAAAACAATTACAGTGGGCAAATATAAAGTCTTCAATGCCTTTATTATACAAGGGAAAAGGAGGAATAAATGATTTGGAATTGTAGCTAAAAAAATCAGATAAGAAATAAATTTTTTTAAAAACCACAATTGAAATCAAAGCAGATTAACAAAATAAAAAACAAGTTCAACCTTAAAGACCAGGTACAATAACATAGAAAGAAAGAAATAAGGCAATATTTAACAAATGTGTCAGAGTAGAGAAGAGAAAGGAAAAAGCAAGAAGTAGCTTATACTGGATTTCTTCATAAGATTTTCTGGCAAGCAGTAGCTGAGGAAAGCCACTTGAATTAGGGGGTCAGCTAACTGGAAGACAAATGCATCTAGCCAAGGAGTGCAGGATAATGGAGTAAGGGCAGGAAATTCTGTGAAAAGTTTTGTGGTTAAAATCAACAGCACAGATCTCACTTAGAAGCCCCAGTGAGAGATTCCTCAATATAGATGATAGGAAATTGGTGATGGCAGTTAATAGAGTGAGTTAACAACAAGAACTACAAAAAAACAAAGCATCTTATTGTCAGTTGATATGGTAGGTAAGAGGAATGTTGTACTGTTCTGAAGAATTTGTGTTATGTTTTTCTTTCCAGAAGCAATTAAAATATCTGTGCACACAATGCAAGTAAATTTTTCCTCAAAGGGAGAAGGGTAAAACAACTCTCTACTCCCCAGCTTATTTATTAAAAATATTTTATTATTTATAATGTCATAACAAATAAGATAAATTTGTAAAATGTATAAATAAATATATCCACATATGTATGCATATAATACATGATATAATAGTATAAATTATAATTATATAATAAAATATAATGTGTATTATCTAAATAATATTTCTTAAGGAGAATGAAGTGAGTTTGGGGAAGGAAGGAAGAAATAATTCAGGAGGAAAATATTTATATTGCTAAATATTTATGTATATGACATATAGACACATAGACACACACAATACTGTGCAGTATATAAACTTTATATACATTAATGATGATACACACATATATACATATATATTTCATGGTGACCAGATATGATTCATATTATGAATGAAAAGGTGATTCAATTTAAGGAAATTATTCACATAATATATCAATAAGAGAGAAAAAGCAAAAATTTATGATTAGCCAGACATGGTAGCACAAATTTGCTCCTTGGCAACAGAAGTTGGTGGTTGGAATAATCTCAGGAATCTGAACTGCATTTAGGTTAAAAGCTGATTGGATGTGTATGCAAAATCCCACACCAATATGTTGTGTGGCCACCAGTCTATCTAAGGAAGGAATAAATGACTCAAGTAGGAAAGCAAGTGAAAAGTTCCAGACTGATTGTGATTTGAATTGGTATTGGGCTCATGAGTGACCATTAAATTTCTAGCTTGGGAGAGATAGGGAGACCAAGTCCCAGAATACAATATAATACAATACAAATCATTTAATAGCTATAAAAGAGTTCTCATTTGTAATTTTTAAAACTACAACATAGCAGGAACAGAAGGAATTTCCTTAATATGATTTAAAAAGCATATTTTCAAAACCAAGTGTCTTCATTATAAATAATGGAGTAACATTAGGAGCATTCTCACCAGTTGTTGATACAAAACAATGAAATCTGCTTTCACCCCTTTCACTAAATATAATTCTAGAAATGTTAGCTATAGTAACAAAAATAGGAATAGGAATAAGGATTGGACTTGGAGTAGAAGGAACTCCTTGGACATGTTTTACTGGTAGAAAGAACTCCCAGATGAGAAAGCTTCCTCTACCAATACAGGTCAGCACCTTATCTATAATTTATAGTCTTAGAGAGTTATCTGGAGCAGTGGTATGATATTCAAAGAGAATCAAATAGTTCCCTGCCGGCTGCATACTGACTTAGAAAACCACAAATTAAAATGATCTATGTTGTATTTGTACTTATTTTAAATTAAATATTTCTCAATTAAATTTTAATCTCATTCAGACCCATTAGGGATTTTTGCTTGGTATCCATAGACTTAGAGTTGAGTAAATGTCTCATATTACAAATAAAATTTCAAAATGGTTTCCAAAATAAGGAAAAAAACAGAGGGATATTCCCTAAATGGGCCCAAGATAAATGAATACAATGAAAAATGTTGATATTTCCCAAATTGATTTATAGATACTTCTATACCTGAGCAGACTGGATCTGTGATAGCTTAAAAAATGTAATCACCTTCAGATGATAAGCTTTTCTAAACAGCTGACTGAAAACTTCCCCAACATGATTTGATTTTCTAGAACTTATTCTATATTGAAAGCTTTTGAAAGCATTGGGTCACCTCCTGTCTCTATATTCAACAATAAATTCTAATTATGCCAGTGTAATTAAAAATTTGTCTAAGTAAAAAAATATATTCACTTGAGATGTGGAAGAAGGATAAATCTGTAAACTAACTAAATAGCAAATGGAAGAAATGATGGAAGATAAAATAGATGGATGCAATCACATAAAAATATTTTGGGAGATGAAAATAGACTCATTTTTCAAGAAAAAAAGCAATAGATTGAATTTTTCTGCAATTAGTTTGATTAGAAGCTTTGTCAGTAAATCAGACAAAGATCTCAAGTCTTTAAGGAGTTGAAAAAAAAATTCAAAGTTCCAAGAAATGTTAAATAGTTAAATAGATATGAGCAGAAAATGTTATCAGCTTAAAATAAAGAAAAGAAGAGGGATAGTTTCAGATCTATGGTTTTGGAGAAAATTTAGTCGAATAAGGACTAAGGGAGATCACAGAATGACAAAACATACTCTTTTATTCTATAAAATAAAAGAGCTTTTATAAAAACAAAGTCAATATAAAGAGAATAATATGTTAATGAGAAAAAAATCTTTACTTCAAATATCTTTGATAAGGTCTCATAAGTTTCTCTCAATTCCCTAAACATCTTAGGCGTCAGACCAAGAACCATAATCAGTACATAAGTGAACAGAAGATTCTGTAGAGTCAAGTCATTTTCAATTGTTTTTGATTTTTCATGACCCATATTTGTTGTTTTCTTGGCAAAGAAAGAGTGATTTGTCATTTCCTTCCCCAGGTCATTTTCCAGATGAGGGAACTGAGGCAAACAAGATTAAATGACTTGGTCAGAGCCACACAGCCAGTAAATGTCTGAGTCAGATTTGAATTCATATTACAAGCCTGGTGCTCTATGCATATGGCATGAATGATCAGAGAATATGAATGAATGATTTTTAAAAGAAATGAAATGAGAAGGGTTGAGGATGGATCATAAAGCACTGCAAATCATTAATAATTAGAGAAAGACAAATTGAATCACTCAGATTTTTACCATATTCCCATAAAACTGATTAAGACAAAAACAACCACTGTTAGCCCATTAATAGACTAATGGTGGTAGTAATGATCTAACAATTCTGGAAAACAATTTGGAGCAATGTTCGAACAGTAATTAAACTATTCATACCTCCAGCAATACCACTGTTGGGCATTAACTCTAAAGAAGCCAAAGACTTCTAAAATATGCATACCAGTACCTTCTGTTTTAGTAAGAAACAGGAGAAAAATGAGTTGTTCATTAATTGAGGAATGACTGAATAAATGAAGAGCTATTATTATACCAGAAGAGAAATGATGAATAAGAAGAATTAAGACTAAGCAGAGTAGATAGAACTGAGGGAACAAAATGCGTGATGACTCAAACAATATAATGAAAAACATTAGAACTCAGATGAATGCAACGAACAACCTTGACTCCAGAGTTCTGATAATCACTGGATCAGGCACTACAGCATGGTGGTACAAAGAATAGAGTGCTGGGCCTAAAACCAGGAAGACCCAAGTCACTTCTGTTTGCCTCAGTTTCCTTATCTGTAAGATGAGGGGTTTATAGTCCATGGTCTAAAGCCCTTTCTATTTTTAAATTTATGAACTTGCAAAACTATGAGATTAAAAACAAGATACCCATTTTGATTTCAATTAGACAATTGCTTTGGATATGCTCAAGAAATCAAAACATCTGCTTTTACCAGGATGTAGTCTGACCATTTTTCCCTCGCAGTTCGAAGGGCAGCCTGTCGGAGCTTCATGACATGTGTAAACCGGGAGGCTGGCCAGTGTTTTGGTCCAATTTCATCAGGGTAAGACCTAAGAAAGAAGGGAAGGATGATTGCATTTCTGCATTGTTTCAACTTCTGGGACAGCTGCTCAAAACACTCATCTACATTCTCTTCCATTTTAATGAAAGAAGTAAAGGAAAGATTAGGGTACAATCACCTCAAATAACCCCCAAACATCTGGACATAGAGAAAGGTTCCCAGAGGAGACAAAGCCTATTCCCATTCACCAGTTTCTGCACAAGTGTCTCAGCAGAAACTTTAGATGAAGTGACATTATGGACAAGAACAAGTAGATTTTGTTCCTTTTTGGTTCCAACAACTGCTCACAGCTGTGTCTTTGAGTTCTGTCAGACCTTGCAACAAACACAATCCAACTGCTACAGCTTTTAAATTACAGATTTTTGGTTTGAGGGGAATTTGATTCAGGGGATCCCACTTTCCTAATTGGTCACCAATTCTTGTGGGAGGACAGTCACTATAGTTCACTCTTTCTGACTTGTAGAATTTAATCCTAGTTACAAACTTAATCCTGGTTAATCTTACTTTCTATTGACTCAATTTCTTAAAGGAAAAAATGTCAGAAGAGTAGCAGAATGAAATACAAACAAAAACAGGGCTAGTGTTTCATCAGTGGAATCATGATCCATATTTCCCACCATATTTTTCACTCCAGTTGCTCAGACAGTATTATGGAATAAACTAATTTAATCTTAGTTCCAAGAATCATACTAAGTTCTTTCATCAGATTTTTCTATTTTTGCCATGGAGGTTGTTATATATATCCTGCACATATCTTCTGTAGATATATATATATAATATAAATAGATATATATACATACATATACATATATATACACATTTGTGTATATAGAGAATATATATTTATCTATAATTTCTATATATAGAATATATATACAGAAATTATATATATATATATATGTACATATATATATCTTCACAGTGCTCTTTTTCTTTATCTTATTCTTAAGTATTATGAAATGATCCCTAATGATGGTACACTATATAGCCAGACTCTTGTTGTCCTTTGTTCTTGAATAGAACCATGGCTTCAGGGAGAAGATGCCATGACATATAAGTGAATTGGATTTAAGTCAGGATGGACTGCAAAATCACTAGCCTCAGTGACCTCCTCTACTGTCATTTGGGTCCAGAAGCAAGATGTAGATCAGGATGACTGAAAGTGACCCTGACTGCAGAGGGAAACGTTGGTTTTTTTAAGGCTTCAGTTTGACCAGGGCAACATCCATTCAGTGATTAAGGCTAGGTAGGAACTGAAGCAGAGAATAGCCTCTTTTATTTAGTCCAAAGAAAACCCAATATGGAAGGAAAAGATCTTCAAAGTTTCTAAGGAAATTTGAGGAAGCATGTGAAGCACTGACATGCACCAGGAAAGCTTCTCTTGGAATCTTACTTCAGACACTTAGCCACTTACTCTCTCTGAGAATCTGGATTTTCTTATTTGTAAAATGCACAAAATAATACATGAATGCCTACCTCATAGAGTTGATGTAAGACTGAAATGGATATTCAAATGGTAAAGGTCAAATGTTCCACTCTTCCACTCTTGTCACCAATGAGAAAAAATCACTTGAAAATTTCTATCAGATCTATCCAATTAATATCTTTGTTCTTTGGATTTATTTATAAATATTCTCTGGATTAGCTGTATTTATTAACATTCTCTCAGTAGATTTTTATTAGGGAATACTTATCTTGATCTTCCCCCTTTCTCTTCCTTTTCCTCAATTTTTTTTTGCAAATGATATTATACTATAAAGCCTATAACTACCATGTCTCTTTATTTCATTGCTGTCTAAATAACTTTTTTATTGTCTCTTCTTCCTTACCTCACGGTTTCTTTTTTTTGAATCAACAAATTGTTTAAAGAGGTAGGGCTGCAACTGATGTAGTTGCATCCTGAACTTTCTCATCTTTTCCCTTCTTCTAATTTGATGTTTAATTTAATCTGGAAAGTAAATTACTTAAATGTAAATCAGGCACTTGAAGGAGGTAGAGGAAATCTTTCAATCCCATAAAATACCATACAAATACAATTCCATTAAAATGAACTCTGTATGGCAGCTAGATGGCACAGTGGATAGAACACTGTTTCTGGATTGAGGAGGACCTGAGTTCAAATTTGACCTCAGACATTTAACATTTATTGACTGTGTGACCCTGGACAAGTCACTTAAGATTGATTTAATGACAAAAAATGGGCTCACACTTCTCCATTTTATTTGAATTTTTCTCAACAGAATTTTGTTCTTGAATTTTGCTTGACATGAGCTTTATGCTGGATTTGAATATCTTTTTTCTTCATCACATAGAAATTTCCATTAGACTATGTTATAATAGCTTTGATTTCTTCACCTTAAAACTGCCTGCCATATCCATCAACCATTTCATTTATTCATTAGGGAATGAATTGTAAAATTCCCTCTCCCCACTTCAAGTTTTCTGCTTTCTTTTTAATCTTGACTGAATTGGTTTTCTTTTGTGCAAAAACCTTTCAATTTAATATAACAGAAATTATCCATTTTATAATGCTTGCTAATCTTGTTTGGAATTCACTATATTCCTGAAACCAGTCTTCCTTAAGTTAAAATTGGGCTGGCATTGGGGATGCTAAACAATAATGAGCAGGGTTTTTTTTTTTTTTAATTTTTAACATATTCACTCATGATACTATACTAGCAAAGTTAAGACCTTTGCATTGAGGAAGTTACAAAATAAATACCCATTGGAGCTTACAATATATTTTGTGGAGAATGGGGAATAGTCAATGATTTGTCATTGATACTTACTGAGGATCATCCATAGGTCTCCATTCCACATAGTGGTATAATTTCTGTACATTCTTCAGCCACTCTCTGAGGATCTCTGTTGTGTTGTCAACGTTGTGATCTGTGGCTGCCCTGAGGGAGGCAGAATATAGTCCAGTTATATCCTTAGGACCAAATAGAAGGAAAAAGAAAATACAAAAGTCCTCCAACTTCCTGAAAGAATAATATTTTCTTTAAGATCATCAAAAAAGCCCATGTGTAAATGAACATGGTATTTCACTAGACCCCTAAAAAAGCAAAAGTTTTAATTGAATTAAACCAGTCATGCTTTGCGAATCACAGTTTTCCCATTGCTTGTCCTATACATTTTAACAATATATTGGTATCAGCTTCAACAATACAAACAGGTTTAATTCTATTGGGATGCTTTTTTTCCCCCAAGTACTCTTGAGAGCAAAATTCCCAAGGTGCAAACACAAATAATGAGCAAGTTAAAGCCATCAGAGAAGAGAAGACTTGAAAAGAACATGAGAGCTATCTTCAAGTATCTGAAGAGCTGACAGATGGAAAAGGGATTAACTTATGCTCTTTGGTTCTAGAGAAAGAACTAGGACTGTGTGAGTTAGTAGGAAGTAGATTGAGATATAGGAGGTAACAAAATCTCCTTCACTAGAAGTCTTCAAGACTTTAAATGAAAGTTGGATCCTTTTTTTGCTGTGGATACTATACAGAGATGGGCTGGATGGTCTCTGGGATTCTGGGATCTTCTAAGATTTCATGCTGACATTTTAGTGAAAATAATGTTGAAGTGATAAGCACAAAATAGCAAAGCTTATGAGCAAAGAGTTAAGCTTTAGTTAAAACTTACTCTAAAAGGTTCCCACATCTTTTCAGCACTGGGAATGAGACATAAGATTTATCTTCAACAATTAATGGAACAGCTTCTTGCTGCTGCCAAGAGGAAGAAGACACCATGGGGTACTAGTGGAAGAGACCCACAGTGGTGTATAATCAGCCTTGCAGGTAGTTCCACTGAGGCCATATTTGTTAATTGCCTGTAGAACCATAGAACAATAGACCCTTTAGAGCTGAAAGAAACTGTAGTGATTTATCTCTTTTAGTTTCATTTTTAGAAAAGAGGAAAGGGAGACCTAGACAGGGTAAAAGATTTGCTCAACTTAGCACTGATAGTAACAGGTTAGTTCAGGTTGACACTGGACTATTAACAATTTATTAATTATAGTCATTTTATCACAATCATATACTATAATTATAACAATAATTCACTACTTGATGGGCATTCCCCTCAATTTCCAATTCTTTGCTGCCACAAAAAGAGCTGCTATAAATATTTTGTATAAACAGATGTTTCCCTTTTCTTTGATCTCTTTGACATACAGACCTCATTGTGGTATTTCTGGGTCAAAGCTATGCACAATTTTATAGCCCTTTGGGCATAATTCCAAATTGCTCTCCTGAATGGTTGAATCACTTCTGCTATCAGGTATTTTTTCTTGCTTCCCTAATTTACTTTTGTCTAAATCACTTACCTATTTTGACCTTGTTTTGCTATATGGGTAAAAGATGTTAATCTATGTCTAGTTTCTTCCAAACTGCTTTCTAGTTTCCACAGCAATTTTTGTCAAATGGTGAGTTCTTACCCCTAAAACTTAGATCTTTGGGATTATCAGACATTAGAATTTATGGTCATTTATTACTATGTTTTATGTACCTAATCTATTCCACAGATCCATCACTCTATTTCCTCACCAATACTAGAATCTTTTGATGATTACAGTTTTGAAAGATAGATTGAAATCTGATACTGATAAGCCACATTACTTCACTTTTTCTTTCATTGATGAATTTGATAATTTTGATCTTTTGTTCTTCTAGATAAATTTTTAAATAATTTTTCTAGTTCTATAAAATAATTCTTTGGTAGTTTGGTAATAAACTGAAAAAATAAATTAAGTGGAATTGTCACTTATATTAGCTCAACCTACCAATGAGTAATCACTATTTCTCTAGTTGTTTAGATCCATCTTTATTTGTGTGAAAAGTATTTTGTAATTCTGTTCACATAGTTCTTGGGTTTGACTTGGAAGGTAGATTCCTAAGTATTTTAAATTGCTGTCAGTTATTTTAAATGGAATTTCTCTTTTCATTTTTTTATAATTTATTTGGTTTTATATTATCTCCTGAAATTTTTGCTTAAGTTCTTAATTATTTCAACTAGATATTAGTTAATTCTCTAGAGTTCTCTCAGTATCATATCATCTGCAAATAGTGAAAGATTTGTTTCCTCATTGCCTATTTTTCTTTAACTTCTATTTTCTGTCTTATTGCTACAGCTAGTATCTATAATAATAATAATAATAATAATTTCTAATAATTACTAATTATATCATAGTAGTGATTATAGTAATAGTAATAGGAGTGCTTCTCTCCTGATCTAATTGGCTAGGTTCAAGTTTATCTCCTTTACCGATAATTTTTGCTATTGGTTTGAGATAGACACTACTTATAATTTTAAGAAAGGTTCCATTTGTTCTTATCCTTTCTCATCTTTTACTGGAATATAATTTGGCAAAATAACTTCAAATAATTGCTTTAATTTCATCTTCATTAATGATGCATTTACTCCTTTTATTTCAGATAATGATAATTTGGTTTTCTTCTTTATTTTTTAAAAATCAAATGGTTTAATCCCTTTTATTGATTCTACCTCATAAAACCAGCTCTTCATTTTCTTCAATGATTTCTTTCAAACTTTCAGTTCTATTAATCTCTCTTTTGTTTTTTCAGGATTTCCATTTTAGTGTTTATCTGGGGACTCAAAATTTGTTCTTTTTCCAGTTTTATTTTTGTTTCATGTGCAATTCATCCATCTGCTCATTCTCTCTTTTACTGATATAAGCATTTAGAGATTAAAAAAGTATTAAGTATTGCTTTGACTTTATCCTACAGATTTTGTCATGTTGTCTCATTATTGTTATTCTCTTTAATGAAATTATTGGTCATTTATATAATTTGTTCTTTGACCCATTCATTCTTTAAGATTAAATTATTTAGTTTCAAATTAATTTTTAATGTGTGCTTCCATGGCCTTACTAAATGTAATTTTTATTGCATCATGTCTGAAGAAGGTGCATTTAATATTTCTTCTTTTCTGCATTTGGTTGTGAGGTTTTTATGCCCTAATACATAGTCAATTTTTGTAAAAGCACCATATCCAGCTAAGAAAAAGGTATATTGCTTTTTATTCCCATTCATTTTTTTCCAGAGGTCTATCATATCTAACTTTTCTAAGATTCTAATCATAATCTTAATTTATTTTAAGTTTATTTTATTGTTAGATTTATCTAGCTCTTAGAGAAGTTAAAGTTCCCTAGTAGTAATGTTTTACTGTCTATTTCTTTTATTTATTTACCATTTCCTTTAAGAATTTGGATGCTATGATTTTTAGTGAATATATATTTATTATTGATATTACTTCATTATCTGTGGTGCCCTTCAACAAAATGTGGTTTTCTGCTTATCTCCTTTAGTTAGGTCTCTTTTTGCTTTTACTTTGTCTTAGATCATGATTGCTACATGTCTTTTTTTTTTTTTTTTTAACTTCAGCTGAAGCACAATAGATTCTGCTTCATCTCCTTATTTCAACTGTTTGTCTCTTTGTTTCAAATGTTTTTTGTGTAAACAATGCATTATTGGATTCTAGGTCTTAATCCATTCTGCTATCCACTTGTATTTTAAGGATGAATTCATCCCATGATTACCAATTATGCATTTCCCTCCACCCTATTTTTCTTCTGTTTCTCTCTCTTTTTTTTTTTTGTTCTCTCTTATAAAGTCTTTTTTGCTTCAGACCACTGTCCTCCAATATCCACCTTTTTATTGCCTCCCCCTTTCTCTTAACCCTCTTTCCCTCCTATTTTCCTATGTGGTAAAATAGATTTCTGTACCCAATTGAGTGTGTATACATAGTCTTCTCTCTTTGAACAATTTAGGTGAGAGTGAGGTTTAAGTGTTGCATGCCCCTTCTGTTTTCCCCTTCACTATAAAAGTTCTACAATGCGTTCTTTTTTGTGTGAGATAATTTTCCTTATTGTTTCTCTCCCTTTTCCCTTTTTCCAGTGCATCCCCCCTTTTTTGTCTGTCCATTGTAAAAAAAAAAATATATATATATATATCTATATCTTCACAACACAAACAATTCACTCTCCATGGAGAATCTTTCCTTTTAAAAAATTATTTTATTTTCAATTCACAGAACAAAACAAGCATTTCCATAACACATTATAATAAGAAAAAAGATGATTGCACATCAAACTGCAATCTATCATATACAACTCACTATTTCTTCCAAATATATAAAGTCATCATGTACATTTCTTTTTTTCCCCTTTCCCCCCACCTACCTTAGAGATAACTACAATTAGACACAAATACGTATGTGCACATATACACAAACACGTGTGTGTAAAAAATAAAACATGTAAATTATTCTTATATATTTCTATTTATCAGTATTTCTCTGGACATAATGTCTATCTTCATATGTCTTTAATTTTTAATTTGTGTATTTATAAAACTCAAAATGACTTAGTCACTCAAAGTCATTCTTAAAACAATATTACTGTTACTGCATTTCTCTTTCATGTTCATGTTTTTATGCGTCTCTTCAGTTTTTTATTTAAAAGTCAAATTTTCTATTCAACTCTGATCTTTTCATTCAGAATGCCTGATAGTCTCCTACTTCTGTAAATAGTTATTTTTCCCTTGAAGGATAATATTCAGTTTTGCTTAGTACATTACTCTTGGTGGTAATCCTATTTTGTCTTCTGAATAGTACATTCCAAGCCCTCTGTTCCTACAATTTGATAGCTATTATTGTGTGATCCTGACTATTTTTTAATAGTAGCTTTTTATTTTTCAAAATGCATGCAAAAGATAGTTTTCAACATTCATTTTTGCAGAGCTTTGTGTTTCATATTTTTCTTCCCTCCTTCCCACATTCCCCCTCCCCTGGACAAAAAGTAATCCAATATAGGTTAAATATGTACAATTCTTCTAAACATATTTCCATATTTATCATTCTGAACAAGAAAAATTGATCCTGACTATTGTTATATGGTATTTGGATGATTTCTTTCTGGCTACTTGAAATATTTTCTCTTTATCATTATACATGGTAACAACAAGACTGTATGATGATCAATTCTGATAGACATGGCTCTCTTCAACAATGAGATGTTTCAAATCAGTTCCAATTGTTCAGTGATGAAGAGAGCCATCTATACCCAGAGAGAGGACTGTGGGAACTGAGTGTGGACCACAACATAGCATTTTCACTCTCTATTGTTGTTTGCTTGCATTTTATTTTCATTCTCAGTTTTTTTTTTCTTTCTTCTTGATCTGATTTTTCTTGTGCAGCAAGATAACTGTATAAATATGTATACATATATTGGATTTAACATATATTTTGACATATTTAACATATATTGGACTACCTGCCATCTAGGGGAAGGAATAGGAGGAAGGAGGGGAAAATTTGGAACAGAAGGTTTTGCAAGGGTCAGTGTTGAAAAATTACCCATGCGTATGTTTTGTAAATATAGAGCTTTAATAAAAATTTTTAAAAAAAGAAATATTTTCTCTTTGCCCTGGAAGCTCTGGAATTTGGTTATAAAATTCCTTAAGTTTTCATTTTGGTATTCCTTTCAAGTGGTGATCAGCACATTCTGGTTCTAGGATACTTAAAATGAATATAAATAGCCATTGTTTTTGTTTTGGTCATAAACTCTGAGGGTCTTCCCCTTTCAGATTGATTTTTTCTTTCTTTCTTTCTTTCTTTCTTTCTTTCTTTCTTTCTTTCTTT
>JAJPUD010001222.1:206005-294315 GCA_023553655.1 Myrmecobius fasciatus | reverse complement strand
AAAAAAATTAATATTCAAGGTTCTGATAAAGGTCTCATTTCTAAAATATAGAATTGACTCAAATTTATAAGAATTCAATCCATTCTCCAATTGATAAATGATCAAAGGATATGAACAGGCAATTTTCAGATGAAGAAATTAAAACCATTTCAAGTTATATGAAAAAGTGCTCTAAATCGTTATTGATAAGAGAAATACAAATTAAGGCAACTCTGAGGTATCACTGCACACCTCTCAGATTGGCTAAAATGACAGGAAAAGCTAATGATGAAGGTTGGGGGAGATGTGGGAAAACTGGGACACATACATTGTTGGTGGAGTTGTGAAATGATCCAACCATTATAGAGAGTAATTTGGAATTATGCCCAAAGGACTATCAAACTGTGTATATTCTTTGATCCAGCAATATTTCTACTGGGACTGTATCCTAAAGAGATCATAAGAAAGGAAAAGGGGCCCACATGTCCAAAAATGTTTGTGGCAGCCTTTTTTAGAATGGTAAGAAACTGGAAACTGAATGGATGCCCACCAGTTGGAGAATGGCTGAACAAGTTCTGGTATATGAATGTTATGGAATAATATTATTCTGTAAGAAATGATCAGCAGGATGATTTCAGAGAGGCCTGGAGAGGCTTACATGAACTGATGCTAAGTGAAATGAACAGAAATGAACAGCAAGATTATATGATGATCAATTCTGATGGACATAGGTCTTGTCAACAATGAGGTGATTCAGAACAGTTCCAAAAGTCTTGTGATGAAGAAAGTCATCTGCACCCAGAGAGAGGACAGTGGGAACTGAATGTAGACCACAACATAATATTTTCATTCTTTTTGTTGTAGTTTGCTTACATTTTTTTCTTATTTTTTTCCCTTTTGATCTGATTTTTCTTATGCAGCATATTTGTGGAAATGTGTATAGAGGAAATGCACATGTTTAACATATATTGGATTGTTTCCCATTTAGGGGAGAAGATGGGGGGAAAGAAGGGAAAGAATTAGAACACAGGGTTTTGTAGAGGTAAATGTTGAAAATTATCCATGTGTATTTTAAAAATAAAAATCTTTAATTAAAAAAGCTATTTAATAAAATTTTAAAATTAAAACTTAATACTTCAAATATTTGCATTTGTATTTGAGAGAAGTCCAATTCTATTGACATTGCCTTTTCTTGATCTTGTTACTTGTGTTGTGGTCACAGGGTGTTTAAAGTCTCTAATAATTTTTTTCTCTGTGCCATAAAGGGTTCCACAAATAGATTTTTGATAGACTCCATATTTCATTGATGGCAATACTTCCTCTACCAATTCCCTCCAGGACTTAGTGATGGTTTCATGATCAAATGTGTATAATCAAAAATGTTTGTTACAAGGATATGAATAGACAATTTTCAGATAAAGAAATTAAAGCCATTTTCTAATCATGTGAAAAAATGCTTTAAATCACTGTTGATTAGAAAAATGCAAATTATGACAACACTGAGGTACCACTACACATCTCTCAAATTGGTTAAGATGACAGAAAAGATAATGATAAATGTTGGAAGTGATATGGAAAAATTGGAACACTAATAATAATAATAATAATAAATTGGTGGATTTGTGGACTGATTCAACCATTCTGGAGAGCAGTTGGGAACTATTCCCAAAGGGCTATAAAACCGTGCATACCCTTTGATCCAGCAATGTCTCCATTGGGTCTGTATCCCAAAGAGATCATAAAAAAAGGAAAAGGATCCACAATTGTAAAAATATTTGTAGCAACACTTTTTGTAGTGGCAAGGAATTAGAAATCAATTGGAGAATGGCTGAATAAGTTATGATATATGAATGTTATGGAATATTATTGGTTTATAAGAAACAATCAACAGGGTGATTTTAGAGAGGCCTGGAAAAACTTAAATAACAAAAGAGTATGTGATGATTGTTCCTCATTTTATTTCTCACTTTTTCTTCCTTTATTTCAGATTATACATTTCTCTGTTAACATCCCTTATACCATTTCCTCCCACAATTCTTCATTAATAATATGTTGTAATGTTTGGTTTTTTAATATATTTCATTTCAAACAAAAATTCAGCTTTTAGTCACTTGGGTACTTTTTTTCTCTACCTTCCTTATGGCAGATGGTTCATTCTGGCAAGAAAAGAGGCCCTTCTGCTTCCCCTCATATGCTAATGTTTTCTCTTACCGATTAAACAAAGTTGGTTTTGTTTTATAAAATGTGCCGCCTGGGTGCATTAAATAAATGACTTTAAAACTGGGTTCTGAATCCTCCAGGGACAAACTGTGGTATCATATGTCTTGAAGTAAAGGTGGATGACTTTTTCTAATTTAAAAAATAAAAGTATAGATTTTTCAAAAAGTCGCATTCTTCCAATTGAGCAAATAATATTAAATCGTGATAGTTGAGCTGTCTTGTACAGTTATACTCTCACAAGCCATCAAAATTCTTTTTGTTCTCAAGTTTTGAAGGAAAGGCAATCTCTTCCAATTGTGGCCTCTTGAGTTCTATCCATGCAAGGCTTTGATTTTTAGTATCCTCCTTTTTTTTTTTTTTTTTTTTAAACTTGAATAGTTAATCTAGCCTCCTCCACACTGTCCCACAGGAAAAACTCCAGTGTTGCCTGGATGTACCGAGAGCAAACCCCAGTGCATCATCCTGTGTTTTTTGCCCAAGAACCAAATGGCCCAGCCCCTTTATTCACATTGAGAAGGAAAAACAAGCAAGCAGATGGAAATTCAGGGAGATGCTTCCAACTGTTGCCCTTTAATCCTTTGGACAAAATGTTTTTCTACATACATAATAAGGAAAGCTAGTTAGAACCTATCTTAAAAAAAAAAAAAAAAAAAAGAACTGGGAAGAAAGATCCACATGGCCAAAGAGGCAGATTTTTTTAGAAGAAACATTTGGTTTGTGTTGAGGATACTAATTACAAATTTCTCTAAAACAGTACTGAAGCATGGATTCCATCCTGATAGAAAGTTCCAAGGAGGGACAGACCCTCTCTTGACATTGACTGTTCTATCTGCTAGAAAGAGGAACACTGTGGGAATAGATATTCCAAGGCTTGGATGTTACTGAGAGCATCTCTTTGTCAAGCAGAAAGCGAAGTTTTCTGGGCTCACCCTCCTGGGTCTCTCAGGAGAAGCTGTAGTATCCAAGCCACTCCTTCCCAGCATAAAAGTGGCCAATATTTTCTCCCATCCCCCCAGAAAACAAATCTGGAGAGCTGCCCCTAAAAAGGACCAGAAAGAAAATGAACAAAAGCAAAGGATTCCTTAAAGAAAATGAAAAATGTAGGGAGCATCTGGAGAGCTGGAAAAATGATTTGTAAATGATTAAAGCTTCTAGAGAAGTCTGGAAACCTAGTCCATGTGAAAATGCAAACACGGGCTAGCTGAAAGACAACCCTCCAGAGAGGCTGTGGTTATTACATCTTTGACACAATCCTCCCAAAAAGAATTTTTTTCACTTTTACATCAAAGGCTGCCTCCCTCCCTCTTCCTGATGATTCTCTGGACCAAGATTAAGATAATAACAAGAGGCCAGCTTCTGGGTTTTGCTAGCTTACTCTAATTATTTTTTTACAAAGTAACCCAGGGATAATGATTTCTCTTTAATTATAGGGAACAATAACGTAATAACTGTCAGATCACAAGATGGCTAACAAGCCCCCAAAGATCACCCATCTCACCTCAACAAAATAAATTCAATGAATAATTTTTTTTAGTTTCCTTTTCTTACTGCTGGATCTTCCTTTGTTAAAAGCTGCCTTTATAAATATTTCTGGATGAACTGGCTCTAAATGATTGTAGGATCCTGGATTTAGAGCTGGGAAGAAAGTTTGTGAGGGTAAATAAAATCTAATTCTCTTAATTTTGCAGAGAAGGAACAGAAGCTCAGATTGGGTATGGCTTGCCCAAGGTAGCTTCATGATACTAAGCTAGAGGTCTTCCTGACTCTTAAATCATCAATACTCTCATCACTATGCTGGACCCATTTTACAGATGAGGAAACCTAGACCCAGAGGAGTTAAGTGATTTTCTCAATAAATATCTGAGACAAGACCCAAACAGTACACTAGAGCATTTCGGACTTCACTAGGAAAAAATGATCAAGATGCTAATGTTTTCACATGGCTCTGGACTTTCCCCCATAGGACTAAAACCACTTGACTTAGACTCAGAAGAGATGCTCCCAGGCTTTATAGTCTACCTCAAAGGTAGGATTGAAACCTCATTCCCCTGACTCCAAATTCAGGGTTTTTAACCACTGTACCATTCTTCTACCCCTCAGTTTCATTCCTGTCCCTGACATCTTCCTTCTTTCTTTATAACTCTATTGAGTCTGCTCTCATTTTCCTTTTAACATATGCAGAAAATTGAACAGAAACAAGTGGGATATAAAATATAATTCCAAAAAGAGGGAGAGGGAGTAAGAGGAAGGGAATGGGTCTTTATTAAGCACCTACTATATGCTGAGTACTTTACACATATAATCTCAATTAGACTTCACAATAACCTTGTGAATTAAGTGCTACTCTTATTCACACTTAAAAGATGAGAAGACTGATCAAACTGAGGCTGTGATTTGCTTAATCAGCATCATATAGCTAGTAGCTTTGGATGCTAGATCCTCCTAACACTAGGGCCGATGTAGATCCACTACACCATCTTCCTGTCCCTTGACATGATCTTTTAACATGACACACCAGTGCATGAGAGATTCAATGAAAGAAACAAGGACTGTCTCTACTTCTAACCTTGGTGCAATTTTTAAAACTGTGCTGGGGATGCTGCACAAGGACAGAACTTGCAGTTGGTGGAGACAGAGGTTGGTGACTTCATGCAGCCTGGTCCTGTGCTACACTGGAAGCTGGGAAATATAACGTAAAAGGCAATAAATGTTGCTGGAATGAACAGCAAAGTTAGACTCCCCAAGGCACTATGACTAACAAGTTGGCAAAAATTAATCTTTCCTACTTAAGAATCTAAACCAGATAATCCTAGAATAACTATAGAATGGATCTCCTCCTCCCTCACTATTTTCCTCCTTCTCTCTCTCTCTCTCTCTCTCTTTCCATTTATGTCTCTGTCTCTCTTGTCTCTCTCTCCCTCCCTCTCTCTCTGTCTGTCTCTGTTTCTGTCTCTCTCTGTCTGTCTGTCTCTGTCTGTCTGTCTGTCCTTCTCTCATAGTAGATTTGAGTATCTATGTTAACCAAATGGTTGGTTCAATTTCAAAAGTTAACCCCATTGATTACAACTTAACCCAGTGGGTCAACAAACATAGCCAAAATGACATTACCCCCGAAGAATTCATATGCATTGTCACCAAATTGTTTTTTTGGTTTTTTTTAATTTTCTGTTCTGAGTTCTAATTGGTCATGTCTGTTGAGATACCAAGTGCCTTGAACTTAGTGTTAGCCTGGAATAGAGTAGGCATGATATCAATGCTATTATCTCCAAATCCATCCCTCTCTTTACTACACGATGTTGCTTCGCTTAAAAGACATATGGATAAAAATTCAAAATAGAAATGGCTATAAAAACAGTAAAAATATGCTTTCATCAAATTATCAAGTTTGAAAAAATGGGATAAGTTTGGGCAGTTTGAAAATCACCTAACTGGCAACAGCCAGACATAAGACTTGCATGAGTAGGCCATAATGTTACTAATGAAGAACTGCACCAAAATGCTGTAAACTATTCTGTTGTAGAACTGTATGATCACAACAGGTAGGCTGCTCATGTCAGCACATGGGGTAACCTGTGGCCAGAAGTTAATAGTGACTAATGTTGATATGCAAGTTATATCAAGAGTTCTAGAGAAGTATGTTAGGTAGACATGAGGAAAATTTATGGGAGGATATGCAAGTTATATCAAGAGTTCTAGAGAAGTATGTTAGGTAGACATGAGGAAAATTTATGGGAGGATATGGACAAAGGCAACACAGGAAGAAAATACAAGGCTAGGAATCAATTTGCATTTAGAATGTCCATATCCATGAGATCCTAGATTCATCAAAGTGTTCAACTCTTGTTGGTCATTATCTAACCAGAAAATACAAGCTATAGTGAGGTATTGAGTGCCCAGAATGTGAGGTAGGGCTGAGCTTGGTCTAGATTGGCTAATGAGAAGAATTGCTCCTAAGAATTAGAATACTTGAATGTAGACCAAAGGAACATGTAACCTAAAAGTTCCAAAACTCTCTGGTTATCTACTGGGCTTTATCAATGAAGTAGAATAAAATGAATACAGATAAAATGAACACTACATCCAGGATTCAATGAAAAAAAGGACTAAGAGAAGGCAGCATCATCCAAAAAGTACTGGTCTCAAAATCAGAGGTTAAAATTGAACCCTTGCTACTTATGTGTCTTGGGCATGTCAATAAGTTTCTCTGCACCTTAATTTCTTCATCTATAAAAGTTGGTGTTTAAGGGGCAGCTAGGTGGTGCAGTGGATAGAGCACCAGCCCTGAAGTCAGGAGGACCTGAGTTCGGATCTGGTCTCAGACACGTAACAGCTGTGTGACTCTGGGCAAGTCACTTAACCCCAATTGCCTCAGCAAAAAAAAAAAAAAAAAAAAGTTGGTGTTTAGACTACATGGTTTTTGGGGTCCCTCTTAGCTTTTAATCTCTATTATCCTTATCAGAGTACATCTCAGTTCATTTAAAGCATATTTTTGGCAGCAGATGACATTAATATGATCATTCTAAATTTCCTGAATTATTAACGGCATCTTTATCATTAATAAACCTTTGAATCAAATTAAAAGTCTAAAACAAAGACATGAGAGTTACAACTGGCTCTTCTACCAACTATTTGTTGTTCAAATTGTTTGTTCAAGTTACTCAACCTCTCTATGTCTTCGTTGCCCTCTCTAAAAAGGAGACACATAAATCTCACTTATTTATCTGATAGGGCTTTTGTATAGACTAAATAAAATAATGTATATGAAAGTACTTTTGAAGATATGGTTTGTTATATAACTATATATATTTCACATGATTATTATTGTAAGTATAAAGAAAGGGGAAGTTATGATTGTGATTCTCCTGCCCCTCCTCAGATGAGGTAGTCACAGAGGGGCCAGAATGTAATCACAAGGTGTTAATGAAATGTTACACTCACAGTAAAAGATATGCTTTTTAAAGTCCCTTTATAAGGTGGGAATACCTCTATAATTGAGTCAAGAAGAGAACAATTAATAGGCTAAACAAACAAATTGGTCACATTTCCAAGGGTTTTAAACAGCTAAACCGTGGACAAATTTCAGCAGTTCAAGAGATAATTCCTGTAGGGGATGGGGAATGGGAGGATGGAATTTCTGTCTCCTCTCTCCATCATCTTCCTTGTAGTTTCGAAGAGGGGCTAACAGAGAAGTAGGAGACACCATATGCACTGGGAAGTAGTTCAGATAAAGATACAAGGAAATAGTTACCTAAGGGAAGAAGCAGTTCCAAGTCTCATGAGAATCAGGATGTGGAGAGGAACAGATCTGAGAGCCCAGGTCCTGTAGGTCCTGAGCACTCCATCCAGCAGAGATTTGGTATTCAAAGAGAGATGTTTAAGAACTCTGCAAAGGACTTTCAGGCTGGACAGTACAAGGAACTGTGAATTATCTTTACCACATATGTGCCTTACCAACATTATAATCTGGTTTGAGCTAATTCTTCCCATATTTGTGGAAGAATACACCTTTGATTTGCAAGAGAAAGTTTATAACTACTGTTCTTGCTATGCCATTTGAGTAACTGCTTTCCTAATAGCCAATTTAGTCTAATGACTCATTGTTAATGAGGTCCCCATCGTGGGGACCTCATGAGCTTTAGTGTTAAGAGTACAAACCCACAAGTTTATCCCTAGAACCAAGAGTAACAGCCATCCTGTGAGGACCGAACCATTAAGTGGAAGAATATCATAGGGGTTGGGGTTCTACCTAAGTATATTTTTCTTGAATATTCCAGTGCACCAATGTAAATACTCCCTCTACCAATGCAGATGAAAACTTATCCTGTGTGTTTACTCATTCTCTGCATTTCTATGTCACAAAACAAATCTTACTACAGGGAGTCCACCTGATGTACCAATGGCCTTCCTTGATATTGCATAGATAACACTAGAGTATATGGAAGGTACATCAGTTATCTCTTCCTTCTGCCAATCCATGGATATCACTTCAGATTCATCAGTTTCATGAGATGTCCCATGAATAATCTCACACTTTTCACATCCTTGCTTATATTTCATAGAACTTATGTACAATCTGTATTTTACTATCTATAATTAAGTACCCTTTAACTGTTTCTTGTATGTCTTACTTCCCCAAATAGATTGTAAATTTTTCAAAGACAGTACATATCCTACCTTCCCCCTCAGCCTCCCCAACCTCCCACCTCCCTGTCCTTCACCTGGAAATGTACATGTATATCCTTAACAAATACCTATTGAAGGAAATGCTTAAAATAGGTATCTGAAGCAATGCACAGAAGCAGCAGCATAGCTTAGTGGATAGAAAGGGTGACTGGGGCAATTAGACAGCATCACAGTGCAGAGAGTGCTGGGTATAAAGTCAGGATAACATCTTCCTGAGTTCAAATCTGTCCCCAGACACTTACTAGTTGTGTGATCCTGAGGAAGTCACTTAAGCCTGTTTACCTTAATCTATTGGAGAAGAAAATAGCAGATCACTCCAATATCTTTACCAAGAAATCTCCAAATTTGGTCACAAAGAGTCAGACATGAATGAAACAACTGAACTACAACAATTCTGGACTTGGAATTAGCCCCCGGTAGGCATTAGCAAGGTGATCATGGATAAATCAGTTGATTTTAGAGGCAATTAAATGTCACAGTGGCTAGAGCACCAGAACCGGAGTCAGAAAAACCTGAATTCAAATCCCATCTTAGACACTTACTTATAATTTGGACTTGGGCAAAGTATTTAACCTCTCTTAGACTCAGTTTCTCTATTTGTAAGATGAGACATATAATATCTACCTCACAGGGTAATCTTAAGGATCAAATGAGATACAAAATATAAACCACAACATAAATGTTATGATGGTGATGATAACCTGTTTAACCTCAGCTTTTCATTATATAGATATCAGTTATTATTATTATTATTAAATTGTCATGAAATAATCAGAAATAGCTACATGTAGAGACAATGAGAACAAGAAGCTAAGAAGAGTACAGGCTACATATCAACAGTAATTGTTTAAATATGACCCATGATATCTAATCCACTTGAGAAAACTGGCTAAAGCCCAGTTATGGTATATGTTATATATACCACATGAATTTTTTCATTCTGACTTGGTCCAATAGACATAGGAGCAGTCACCTAAGGGTAGATTTATACAAAGGCAAACATAAGAACTTTGTAAACCTTTACATGCTAGAGGAATGTGAAATGATAATTAATGCTATTGTTATTTCTCTTAACAACATGGTTCCTGGGTTAGCTAAGGTTTCTGCTTGCAAAGGTGGATTAGTTGCTTATACATATATGACTTTTATTCTTATAAATTATATATTTTAATTTAAAAAAAATTATCCACTGTTACAAATGATCATACTTCAAATCAATTCCTACTGTATGAATATAACCCAACCCCTCCCCTCTCAGTACTTGATCTCACTGGGGCAAATGTATTGAATGACAGTCAAATATTTTGGGAATTGTAGCTCCTTACCTCAGCAGAAGATAGAAGGAAACAGACATTGGATTTAGAATTTGAGGCAGTCACTGAACCTTAAGAAGAAGAGGGGCTTGGGCTTGAATGGAGAGGTGGCCCAGGCTTAAGAGAAGTAAGAATTGAAGTCAACCCTACCCCCAAAAGGAAGGTATCATTTTAATTGTAAAATAAATTGTAAAAAAAAAATAACATCTAAATTGTAGATTTAATTTGAACTGGAAGACACTGGATCCTGTGTAGAATTATCTTTAGTGAAGTTAAAGGCCTAAGAGAAAGTGCAGTTAGTGGATCTCTCCTCCTTCAACATTTTAAAACAGGTGAAACCTGAGTTATTGTTCAGATTCCTTGTTATCCCATTTGGGATTTTTCTTGGCAGAGGTAAAAGTGGTATGTCATTTCCTTCTCTAGCTCATTTTACAGATGAGGAAAATAGGGTTAAATGCCTTGCTCAGGGTCACACAGCTGGTAAGTATCTGAAACTGGATTTGAGCTCTGGACGATGAATTTTCCTAATTCCAAACCCAGTACTCTATCCACTATACTGCTTAACTGCCCAGGTTATAAGAGGTCAAACAATGGAGGAGAAAAGGAGTCACAAAAACTATAATATGTAGTCCTTTGGGGGAAAGGAGAGAGAAGTCCCACTTTCTCTGACTCCTGAGTTAACAATGGGTACCTGAAGGTCTTCAATCTGCTGTCCTGTCTCTAGACAATACCCAGATAAATGAGGCTTTACCAAGCAATTGACCAAATGCACAATGACATTTCACAAGTTCTGGTACTATCCCAGCTAAATTCCTAACTTACAGGGCCTTGAAGGAAACTCTTATATTTGTTTGTATTCCTGTCCCCCACCCTTGTCTACCCCACCCCCATATTCTGTTCTAGCTAGCCAAGTGAAATGTCTGGATAAAATGTGAAGTGCTGGACTACTCTGTTCCATTTTCTTGTATAAATAGCAACTCAGTGAGAGCAATAAATAAATGAACAGGAAATCATCCCTGTACCAGGAATGATGGCTTGAAAAGTACAGCACATCTTTTCCCATTGAAAAAGTTGGGCTAGGAATATGAACATGAACAGAATGGGCCCAGGCTGAATCCAAGGTTATTTTCTCATAGAATTACGCAGGATAAGAACTTGGCTCTCAGTGAGTGAGAAGGTCTGTACAGTCCATAACTGTTACCTAATACCAGCTGCCTCAGTTCCAGTAATAACATTTCCAGCTGGCAAAGGAAAGAAGTTTTGCCTCTGAATGTCCCTGTTTGGGAAAATTTTTGATCTGGCTTTTAGTATTATCACTTCACTTGTGCTTTCTTTGCATGGGACCATTACAGTTTAACAGGTGGAACCGGTCTATATTCATGCATGTTGCTTGCACACACAAGCATGAAAAATATTTCAATCAAGTCTTCCCTCAGTTCTCTCTTGATCTTTCTCAGCTGTGGTGTCAGAGGAGAAGAGAAGAAAATTCTGATATTTTCCCCCAAGTCTGTTGTGGAAAAGTACTGCCAGTCAGAAGAAACACTGTCTTCTCCTAAATCTTCTTGCTTATATGCAGCATTGTAATATGTAGAACTTGGGGTGAGTAAAGTCCTGCACATATAATCTATAGTTGTTTTCTTGCTACATTTAGCACTCATAAATAGCAAAGAAAAAAAGAAAGAGCCTCTTTCAAGCACGAGTTTTATTTTAACATCTAATTTTGGAATAAAAAATAAGACCAAAAGCAAACTATTTTTATAGTAGTTTATTTTTCCAAATATATGCAAAGATAATTTTCAACATTCATCTTTGCAAAACCTTGTGTTCCAAATTTTTCTCCCTCTTATCTTCCCTCTCCACCCAAGACAGCAAGCAATGCAATATAGGTTAAACATGTGAAATTCCTCAAGTTTCCATATTCATTATTATGTGCAAGAAAAAATGGATCAAAAGGGGAAAAAAGACACAAGAAGGGGGGAAAAAAGGAAAAAACACAAGCAAACTAACAACCAAAAAAAGTGAAAATACTATGCTTTGATCCACATTCAATCTCTATAGTTGTCTCTCTAGATATGGATGGAATTTTCCATCACAAGTCTATTGAAATTGCCTCGAATCACCTCATTATTGAGAAGATCCAAGTGCATCACAATTGATCATCACATAATCTTGTTGTTGTGCACAATGTTCTCTTGATTCTGCTTACTTCACATCAGTTCAGTTAAGTCTTTCCAGGTCTCTCTGAAGTCATCCAACTCATTATTTCTTATAGAACAATAATATTCCATAATATTCATATACAATAACTTATTCATTTATTCCCTGACTGATGGGCATCCACTCAATTTCCAGTTCCTTGTTACTACCAAAAGGCTGCTACAAACAATTTTGCAGATATAGGTCCTTTTCCCTCTTTTATGATCTCTTTGAGATATAGACCCAGTAAAGACATGATAGATCTAAGGGTGTGCACAGTTTTATAGCCTTTTGGTCATAGCTCCAAATTAAAGCAAACTATTTTTAAAAGGTTCTCTCCGCCCCTTTGAATAAGGAAAAAAGTTCCTGGATTCATTCAATAAGCATCCACTAAGCATTCATCAGGTGTATTGTACTACAGTAGATCACAGAGATAATAAAAATAAATAAGGCCTCATCCCCAATTAAAAAATTCATGATAATTTTTTTTTAATTTTTCAGAACATTTATTACACTTAAGGACAGTTTGACTGCATTAAGTAGTAATGATGTTATTGGTTGAATGGTTTCTTAGCTGAACGATAAGCATTTCATTCATGTGCTGCAGGGCAGGACACTTACTTCACAAATAAAAGCAGACAGACCTTGTCAAATACTTTTCAGGCAATTGTCTTTCAGTTTTATTACTGGTATCTTCAGAGACATCATTAAAGCTAAACTAGGAAATGGTCAAGGAGTTCCTGTTATTATATTGCAAAGCAGAGGCAATAAAAATAATCCAGAGAGGAAGCACTAAATGTGGCAAGCTATTTTAGTGCCATATAGTCAATTAATAACACTTATTAAGTGCTTACTATGTGCCAGGAACTATGGATAAACATGGAGGATATGAAGCCAGAAAGCAGTAAGCATTTTAACAGTGACAATTAAAATATTAAAATATTTAAATAAAATGGCTAAAATGGCTATAGGTGAATCATTCTTCTTCCCAGTTTTCATTAGGGTGTGTCTTCTGGGCCAAATTAGAAACTCAGCAAAGGAACTTGCCACTTGTAACAGTAAATCCAAAGCACAATTCCAGCCAATACAGCAAGAACAGCAAGTCCCCCTATGACCCTGGAAGAGGAAAGTCAATCACAGTTCCTCCAACATCTATGCTGTTCTGATTAGCAAGTCACTGAGAATCAAATCACCTAGTTCACTATATCTAAATTTCCACCTCTTTTTTTTCTTTCTGGAAATCATGATCAAAGCAATATTATGGCTGCTTCTGAAAAGGACTTCTCAATTTTCTTATGGCTCCATCCACCATCCCTTTGACTTCCCAAATCAAATTAGCCATTTTTCTTTATTGTTTCTCTACACGGGCTTTACAAAGTAAACTTCTTCCAAGAAGTTATGTGCCTGATACATAATAAGCACTTAATAAATGATACTTTTATTCAATCATTCTCAAGGAGAGCAGGTAGGATAAGATAGCAATTATCCTACCTTTCCCAAATATCAATCAAATCTACTAGAAGATCAAAGATTTAGAGTCAAAAAAAAAAAAAAATTAGGAGCCATTAATTCCAATGCCTCATTTTGTGGCTAAGAGCTGTGACTAATAGCCACACCTACTGATTTGATGCCCAGTGTTTTGTTGGGGTTTTTCCCTTATTAATGACTTCTAAAAAATCTGTGAAAATATACATTCTCATTCCTACAGAACTGAGGATCTGAGGAGAAATTAGGCATTATCCAAGTCATGGATCTCCAATAAGTATCAGAGGGATGGGATGAGAAGATGAACTCTACAATTTTAATAACTACCATCACTTCCAGATTTTCAGTGAGAGCAATTCTCTCAGTCACAGAATTGTGTGGTGAGCCAGGTCTGGAGTTCCTGACCTTGGAGAATTGGTTCCAGTCTTATAGCAAAGGTTTGGTTTTAGTTTTCATTGGGTCAAGATCCAATAGTCTTCAGAATTCCCTTAAAAGTGAACTTGAACCTCCACTTTTTTTTAATTAAAGCTTTTTATTTTCAAAACATATGCATAGATAATTTTCAACATTCACCCTGACAAAACCTTGTGTTCCAAATTTTTTCTCACTCACTTCCTTCTTGCCCCCTTCCCTAGATGGCAAGTAATTTAATATATGTTAAACATGTGCAATTCTATACATATTTCCACAATCATCTTGCTGCACAAGAAAAATCAGATCAAAAAGGAAAAAATGAAAAAAGAAAACAAAATGCAAGCAAACAACAAGAAAATGAAAATACTATGTTGTGCTCCAAACTCAGTCCTCTCTCTGGGTGCAGATGGCTCTCTTCATCACAGGACCATTGGAACTGGACTGAATCATCTCATTATTTAAAAGAGCCATATCTGTCAGAATTGATCATCACATAATCTTCTTGTTGCTATATACAATGTTCTCCTGGTTCTACTCACTTCATTTAGCATCAATTCATGTAAATCTCTCCAGTTCTTTCTGAAATCATCCTGCTGATCATTTCTTATAGAACAATCATATTCCATAACATTCATATATCATAACTTATTCAGCCATTCTCCAATTGATGGGCATCCATTCAGTTTCCAGTTTCTTGCTACTACAAAAAGGGCTGCCACAAACATTTTTGCCCATGTGTTTTCTCCCCTTTACGACCTTTTTGGGATATAAGTACAATAGAAACACTGATGGATCAAAGGGTATGCACAGTTTGATAGCCCTTTGGGCATAATCCATTTCATGTATGTCATGAGAATCTTTGTAAATTCATTCTTATTCAATTTTTCTATCATTCTGGTCCTGTATTTCTCCCTTCTTTGTTTTACATTGTTGTTATTCCGAAAGATGAACAATGATACCATAAAGATGTCTGGACTTGAATGTAAATTGGATTTAGGTGAGGCAGAATTTCACAAAGTTGTCAGCCTCTCTCTGTCATCCAATCACCAAAGAAAGTCAAGATGACTTGTTTTACATCAATTACTAAAACAAACAAACAAAAACCCAAAGTTGTCTCACTTCATTTTGGGAATAAAGTGAGTTAGTTACGAGTTTGAGCTCTTCTTGATAACATACTTTGCCCTCATATATAGCCCACGACTGGGATAAAGTCCAATAAGTACTCTGGATGAAAACTCATTTGCTTCTCTAATTTTTATAATTTATTAAACCATGAGAATCAAAACTGGGCCCCTTTGGAAGAAACAGCCTTGTGCTTTGTAGTTGTTAGGAATCTTCTCCATGGTTCAAGAGCACCTGGGTAGATCTCTCTATGAGAACTCCAGAATGAACTTTCCCAGTACCCCCAAAAGGACTGACTTCTCCCTGGGGCTGTGCTTGGTCATATATTAAATTATTCTAGTTCATTTCATGATCCTCTCTCCATCCCCAAATGGGCTAAATCATGCCCTGGGGGTGTGTAATCAGTTTCAATTATACATGATAAAATCCTGACCAGAGAGTGACCCTATTCAAGGAAAACAGTGGAACCATTTAATTCATCCCACTTGGTTCCTACACTCTTTAACAACAGTGGATCTGTCATAACCTATTTAGTAGCTATGAATAGTCCCAAAGAAGCCAGAAGGAGGAGAATACCGCTAGGCTTGCAAAAATTAAGCAACCTACACAAAGGTCTTCTTCCAAAAGAACAAAGCTCTAGATATTTTGTGGGAAACTGAGGTATGGTGCCATCTTTTAAAGGAAGCCTTTCCTGATTCCCCCAGAATTGTTCTCTGGGGGGAATGCCAATCCCTCTCCCCCTCAACTACAAAACTATGTTCTGTATCTTTTGTATTAATTATATATGTATATCATATAAACATATATACAAAAATATATAACAATATATATATATACACAATATAAACAAAATGAAAAACAACTATACAAATAATAAAGTAGGGATAGCTTCAAAGGAAAAATACAAAATTAAGGAGTCTTTTATTTTGTGAAGACTCCCTTAATTTTGTATTTTTCCTCTGAAACTATCCTTACTTTATTCTATATGTGTATTTTATTTGTATAGTTGTTTTTCATTTTGTTTTCCCTACTTGATTATGAACTCTTTTGAGATGAGGAACTGTTTTTTGTTTGTCTGTTTGTTTTTCTTTATAGTCCCAGAACACAGTGCTTGGCACATAGTAGGCACTTACTGTTGACTGAATGGCAATAGAATATAAATTCCTTGATGGAAGACCATTTCATTTTTTCTTTTGTATCTAAGACCTAGAAAAAGTTTCTGGAATATAGTAGATGCTTAGTAAGTGCTTTCTGGCTTACTGAAAAAGGGACATAATCATCCACAATCAAATCACTTTGATTTGAGGCACGTAAGTACAGAGTATGGCTACATTTTATATCCAGATTGAATTTTTAAAACTAAACACACACACACACCACACACACACATGCACACACACACACACACACACACACACACACACACACACACTAACCACCAATTTGACCGTTGCAAGAGGATTTGGAGCTCAATTCAATAGACAATCAAATTTGATATATTCCTATGGAAACTAAGAGGCCCTATATGTAATTAAAAGCTATTGGGGTTCAGTTCCAAAGAACTACTGAAATTACTAAATCTTCACACATTTTGTTGGGCTAGAGAGAGTCACACTAGAATGTCTAAGCAATCAGTAAATGAACTCCAAATAGAGTAGCTAAGTAAGGGAAAATCCTAAGCACATTTTAAAAATTCAATCTGGATATAAATGCTCAGTTTGTGATTTCTTATTTAACTAGAATCCTACCCAACTCTTCACCTAATCCCAAAACAACAGATTGATAAAATGGGTATAAAGCAGGGGTAGCCTAGAGTCCCTAAACTTTTAAACAATATATATTTTGATGACTGTATTTCAATATAATTTGGGTTTTTTTTAAGTCCTATGTATTTCTTTTTAGGCATTTAAAAACCTTACCCTGAGAAGGGGTCCATAGGCATCACCAGCCTGTCATATGGGATCCATATCCATGATACACAAAAAAAGAATCTCCAATCTAATGGTAGACCTGTGATAGTTGTGATTATTTAATAAGCCACTTATATTTGTGACTCCAAGGAGCTTCTTGTTCCTTTAAGCACTCTATATGACATCCTGTGGATTGTGAAAAACTCATTATAAATATCATAATTGATATGACTTTGATGATAATATGAAGATTTCTCTATAATAATTAATAGAACCAAATGTGCCAAGTATGAAAGTTGTTCAGGATTGCACAATTCATAGCTATCTGATGAAAGTAATTGTCATCTAGGTTTTCCTGACTCCATATCCTTATACCACACTAACTCTTGTAGAAAGAAGTAGAAAAAAAAGAGAGAGAAATAAAGGGGACATAAGAGAGGTATAAGATATAGAGGAGATGGATTTTAAAAAGGAAGACAGAAAAGGAGTAGTAGCAGATGCCAAAAGATGTATTGAAAAAGAAAGGGCTGATCTTTGTGTCTTCATTTTCCTCATTTGTAAAAACTGGAGAATTGGACTCAAGCAGGGGTTGGGACCCACAATCCCTCCAGTAACTGGAAGTGAGCCATATTTGGCTTTCAGGCTGTAGTTCACTGATCCCTGCACTAGATCTCTAAGGTCCTAGCCAATTCTAAAATTTCATGACTCCTATGAAACAGGGAAGGAGATAAGAACTCCCCTCCCTGGATACACAGGTATCCACAGAAAACTACTCTGTGCTAGAAAGAGAAACATAAAGACACACACACACACATAGCAATTAGGCACAGAGACACAAGGAGAGATAGCCTTTCATTTCGCATTTCCATTTTGTTGAGTTCTATGGATATTTAGGCAATGAAGGGGAATAGTGGATAGAATACTGGACCTGGAGTCAAATAATACAACTGCTAGTGGAGAACTTTGTTCTCTGTGCATTTTTTCATACAAAGTAAAGCCATGTAAACTTTAGCATGGGTGGAGAACTTCTAGAGAAACACAACAGCATCAATATTATGTAATGATCAATTCTGATGAACATCATTTGTTCCAACAATGAGATGATTGATGCCAGTTCCAATGATCTTGTGATGAAGAAAGATATCTTCATTCAGAGAGAGGACTGTGGGAACTGAATGTGGATTACAACATAACATTCTCATTCTTTTTGATCTTGTTAGCTTGCATTTTGTTTTCTTACTCATTTTCTTTCCTTTTTGATTTGATTTTTCTTGTGCAGAAAGAGAATTGTATAAATATGTTTATATATATATTGGATTTAATATATATTTTAACATGTATAACATATATTGGATTGCTTGCCATCTAGCAGAAGAGGTAGGGGGAAGGACGGGAAAATCTGAAACACAAGGCTATGCAAGGGTCAATGTTGAAAAATTATCTGTTGCATATGTTTTGAAAATAAAAAGCTTCAAGAAAAAAAAAGAAAAAAAGAAAATACTGAATTTAGTCTTGATTTAATTTTATCTGAGACAAGTAATAAAAATGGATATCATCATTTCTGCTGATAATTGCAGGAATATGACAATAATTTATAATTTGAAGGAAGGAAACATATTTAGTAAGCACCCTCTATGTGCCATGCACTTTAAAAATATTATTTCATTTGATTCGCACTAATATTTTCCTTCATCCTCAAAGAGAACCCAAATGACATCACTATGTTGGGGTTGAGATACAGTGGCTCCAACTATCGCTAATCAGATCCATATGTACTTAGAAGGCTCCATCACAGGTTGGGCACAAAAAGTCCATGTGAACATTTGGAATAGAGAAATCTCTAAAGTTGACCCTTACTACCACCTTGGGAGATAGGTGATATTATTTTCTTCATTTCACAGTTGAGGAAACTGAGGCAGGCAGAAATTAGGGATTTGTCCAGGGTAACACAGCTAGCATGTAAACTTACATCTTTCTAAGTTTCTAACTCCAGGTCCAGTGTTTTGTACGCACAGCTCAGACACTTCATTATTTCTCAGATCATCTCCATCTTTTTTCAATGGCCATAATATGTAATCAACCAACTAAAAATATTTAAGGGCATACTCTGTGCCTGACACTATGAGAGATACAAAAAAAACATAAAATATGCAACTTTAGTAAAGTTGCAGGATACAAAATAAATCCACATAAATCAACATTTTTATATGTTACCAACAAAGTCCAGCAGCAAGTAATACAAAGAGAAATTCCATCTAAAATAATTGTAGATAATATAAAAAAATTTGGGAATCTATCTGCCAAGGCAAAGTCAGGAACTGTATCAACACAATTACAAAACACTTTCCATACAAATAAAGTCAGATCTAATCAATTGGAAAAATATCATGTGCTCATGGGTAAGCCAAACTAATATAATAAAAATGATAATACTACCTAAATTAATCTACTTTTTCAGTGCCATATTAATCAAACTCCCAAGAAATTATTGTACAGAGCTAGAAAAATTAATAACCAAGTTCATCTGGAAGAACAAAAGGTCAAGAATTTCAAAGGAATTAATGAAAAATTCAAATGAAGGTGGCCTAGCTGTACCAGACCTAAAACTATGCTATAAAGCAGCAGTCATCAAAACTATTTGGTACTGGCTAAGAAACAGAGTAGTCAATCAGTGGAATAGATTAGGTTCCCAGTGACTATAGTAATCTAATGTTTGATAAACCCAAAGACTCCAGCTTCTGGGATAAGAACTCACTATTTGACAAAAATCAATTGGGAAAATTGGAAATTAGTATGGCAGAAGCTAGACATTGACCCACACCTAATACCCTATACCAACCTTATATACCCAGATAAGATTAAAATGGGTTCACATTTTAGACATTATTATAATGTGATATTATAAGCAAATTAGGAGAACAAAGGATAGTCTACCTCTCAGATCTGTGGAGAAGAATGGAATTTGTGGCCAAAGAAGAATTAGAGTACCTAATGGAATGAAAAATGGATAATTTTGATTATATTAAGTTTAAAAGTTTTTGTATAAACAAAACAAATGCAGACAAAATTAGAAAGAAAGCAATAAAGTGGGGAAAAATTTAATTCAAGGATTCGAATAAAGGCCTCATTTCTAAAATATATACAGAATTGATTCAAATTTATAAGAATTCAAGCTACTCTCCAATTGATAAATGATCAAAGGATATGAACACACAATTTTCAGGTGAAAAAAAATTAAAACTATTTATACACATCTGAAAAAATGCTCTAACTCATGATTAATCAGAGAAATGCAAATTAAGACAATTTTGAGGTACCACCACCACCTCTCAGATTAACTAAAATGACAGGAAAAGATAATAGAGGGGATGTGCGAAAACTGTGATATTAATACATTGTTGGTGTAATTTTGAACTTATCCATCCATTCTGGAAAACAAATTGGAACTATACTCAAAGGGCTATCAAATTGTGCATACTCTTTGACCCAGCAGTATCTCTCCTGGGCTTGTATCCTAAAGAAATCATAAAAAAGGGAAAAGGACTTATGTGTGCAAAAATATTTGTGGTAGTCCTTTTTGTAATGGCAAGAAACTGGAAATTGAGTGGATGCCCATCAGTTGGGGAATGGCTGAATAAGTTATTGTATATGAATGTTATGGAATATTATTGTTCTATAAAAAAATGATTAGCAGGATGATTTCAGAGAGGCCTGAAGAAACTTAAGTAATTGATGCTGAGTGAAGTGAGTAGAACCAGGAGAACACTGTACATAGCAACAAGAAGATTATGTGATGATCAATTCTGACAGACATGGCTCTTTTCAACAGTGAGATGATTCAGGCCAGTTCCAATAGTCTTGTGATGAAGAGAGCCATCTGAACCAGAGAGAGGACTGTGGAGACTGAGTATGGTTCATAATATAGTATTTTCACCTTTTTTATTATTGTTTACTTTCATTTTGTTTTCTTTCTCTATTTTTTTCCTTTTTGATCTGATTTTTCCTATGCAGAATGAAAAATGTGGAAATGTGTATAGAAGAATTGCACATATTTAATATATTGGATTACTTGCCATCTAGGGAAAGGGATGGGAGGGAAAAGAAGGAAAAAAATTTGCAACACAAGTTTTTGCAAAGGTGAATGTTGAAAATAATCTAGGCATATATATATATATATTTTTTTGCTTTTTTTTGCTGAGGCAATTGGGGTTAAGTGACTTGCCCAGGGTCACACAGCCAGGAAGTGTCTGAGACCAGATTTGAACTCAGGTTCTCCTGACTTCAAGGCTGGTGCTCTAACCACTGTGCCACCTAGCTGCCCCTAGGCATATGTTTTGAAAACAGCTTTAACAACAACAAAAACAAAAAAAAAGAAACATAAAGTAGGACCCAGCCCTCATGGAGCCAATGACC
This sequence comes from Myrmecobius fasciatus, assembly GCA_023553655.1. Classification (NCBI taxonomy): domain Eukaryota; kingdom Metazoa; phylum Chordata; class Mammalia; order Dasyuromorphia; family Myrmecobiidae; genus Myrmecobius; species Myrmecobius fasciatus. Next base: position 273,080 of record JAJPUD010001222.1, on the reverse strand, counting down.
AAGTTGGGAAATTAATAATTAACAGATAAAATTGATAACTAAGATCTGAATTATGTGGTATTGACTCTAAATTAAAAGGGAAGTCATAGATCATTGTACAATTGGGCTTCAGATTACATCAACAAATACAATTCAGCTAGATTTTGAAGATGATATATGTATATATATATATATATATATATAAATTCTATAGACTTAGGGAAGGAGGAGCATTCTAGAAAAAAAACAATAGTCAAAACATAGGCATGAATGACTAGGGAGTGGGTGTGGGAAAAGCTGAGACTTATTGAGAAGACTTATTATAAGAAGGGCTTATCTTGAGAAACAGTTTTAGAAATTAGAAATTTAGAAACAGAAATTTAGAATTTGTTCAGCTAATTGTTTTGCCTGACCTAATTAACATTAACAAATTGCTAATATTTCTTAATTATTTCAGTTATCTAAAAGTGGAATTTGCTTCACCAAAAGTCTTTAAACAGAGATCAGTAAGCACTAGCTGGGTATGACCTGAAGAGTCAATTTACTTGGTATGATTTTACAAGTATGGACTTTACAGAATTAAGTTTAAAAAAATACCTTTAGGTCTTTGGGCAAGGGATGACATGATTGTTGAAAGATTCATTCTTGCTAACTATTTGCTTGATTGTTTCTGTTAACTAAATGAGTATTTATGTTTATTAGCACCCTCTAAATTTTGGTGTACTGAGGTAAAGCACCAGCCACCCTGCCCTAGTTGTGCCTTTGGATTCAGACATTAAAAAGCTAGGTTTCATCTTATACAGATAGTAGCATATGAATTCTAAATTAACAGCAACATGTTATGATTACATAATATTTAATTCTTTCAAAGCACTTTCATATACATCATCTTATTTGAATCACAACCACAACCCTGTCTTCACAGAGTGAGTATTATTTCCATGTAAGAGATAAGAAAACTGAGGTTTGGAGATTAAGTGACTTGTGAAAACCATACAGCTAGCCAGGAGGAAAACTAGGTCTGGAACCCAACCTTGTTGGTTTCTTGCCCCATGTTCACTTGAACTTCCCAGAACCACCACCAGAGAAACAAGTGTCCTGCTGTCTGAATGTTCGAGAGGGACCTCTCAACAATTTTCTGCTTTATCCAGTCCCTTGAAATGCCTTCTTCTCTTCCTTCCCTTCCAACAGACCGCAGAAATACTATTCAATTTCCAAATCTCACAGTTCTTTCCTTTCTGTGGTCCATCCTCAGCCTCTCCCCTTAGATTCCTAGTCAGGGCAAGGATGGAAGTGAATTGAAAACCTAACTCCAGTGATGTTTGGCCAGCCATACAACAGTAAGAGGGTTCGACCCTCCCTCAGAATGGAACCCCATCCCCAAACCTACCTGGGAGAAGTTATCCCTTAAAAGAATACTTAGAGCTCAAAGAGACTTCAAAGATCACCTTGTCCAATTTCCTCATATAAGCTGAATAAACTAATGTCCAGAGAATTGCTCAGATTCACACAGACCAAGGAAATGGCCTAGATCTCCTGATTCCTACATCATTCTCTTTCCACTGCACCTAAATTTGGCTCTTGGGAGCCATCACAGAATTAAAGGAACCGGGCTGTTATTTCATCTGACATTTCCCTAAAGCATCAACTAAATTCTTTTCATATGAGTTCAGATGCCTATTCATGTAGCATAATAATCTGCTCACAATTTAAAGCAATTAGAAGGAATGTTGATTCTCTCCCCTTCAGATCAAAGACATGAGGAGCTAACTAGCTTTGGCATTGGTGAGGCATAAACTTTGATCAAAGGCATGAGGAGCCAACTAGCTTTGGCATTGGTGAGCCTTAAACTTTGGAATTAAAAAAATTGCTATCTAACTGGAGTATGTAGATTGGCAGTGTTTTTATAAGCCCATAGAAATCAAGAATAAAATCAGATAGCCTTAATTTTGATAAAAGAAAAGGAGATAATGATTTGGTTTTCATGGACTTAAAATCAGAAGAAGAAATGAATTTTAAAGTCAGCATTTCCAAGAAAAAGCTTTAAGAAAATCAAAGAGATTCAGATCATTGACTTTTAACAATCAAGTACTTCCAATGATTTTGACTCTTAGGAACCTTCTCCATGCAACTTAATTTGTTGCACTGCACTTTAGAAGTGAAAAAGGCAGGAAGAATTTTTTTATAAGGCTGGAGAGTATTTTCTGTCAAGCTCTCTAGCAAAAGAAGTCTTTTGACATCCTCATAGGCCTACTAATCACTGTATGAACAATCTTTGTCCTTAGATATTGGTCTTCAAAATCCAATTACCTTAAATTGTCTCAGACTAGCAAATGCACTTAATGGAAAAGTTCCAAGGTGTTTTCTTTTCTTTTCTTTTTCTTTTTCTTTTTTTGCTTTTTGCTGAGGCAATTGGGGTTAAGTGACTTGCCCAGGGTCACACAGCTAGGAAGTGTCTGAGACCAGATTTGAACTCAGGTCCTCCTGACTTCAGGGCTGGTGCTCTAATCACTGCGCCACCTAGTTGCCCCCCTAAGGTGTTTTCAAAGTGAGAAAGACATACTGAGAACCTGTCTTGTAGGTCTGAGTAAATAGCAGGTATCAAATAGCCCATGGAAGGTAATTTTTTTTTTTGCAAAAATATAGTGCAAAATAAAATATAAAAATGCTTTATTTATTTATTAGACAATCCCTCTATAGCTGAACTTCCAAATGAAGAAGTGATTTTGAATATCATTAAGTTACTCTTGTATGGCAAAATGTTTCATGCTGATTCAATTCCGTCAAAGATTTAAAAGGCAGAGAGTCTACTGCTCACACAAAACGTAACAAATCTTCAGGGTTATATGGCAAGAGGGGTTATTTCTCAGGAAACTGAGGGTACCTCCACTGTTCATCTATATAAAGAAAAAGGAACTAAGTTGTCCAGTGATCACCAAAGGGAGTGGGTAGGTTGGGGGTAGGGATCTCTTTAGTCATTGCCAGCAAGATTCTTGCCAGTCATTCATATTTTGCTAATCCTTCACCTGGAAGACAGTCATCTATCCAAGAGTAAGTATGGCTTTAGAAAACATGTCAACATGGTCTTTGCTGCCTAACACTCCAGGAGAAATGCCAAGGGGCAGTCTGTACATAATGTTCATCAATTTAACCACAGCCTTTGGTACTATTGGTTGTGAGGGCTTGTGGAAGATCATGGCAAAATTTGATTGCCTGGAAAAGTTCATCAGTGTTGTAAGCCAATGCCATGATGGCATACTTGCAGAGGGTTTGGATAATGGACAGTGCTCATGTGCTTCCCCAGTCATCAGTGGAGTGACTGTGTGCTTGCTTCCATGCTTTTGAGCATGATGTTTTCAGTAATGTTGTTAAATGCCTTCAACAAGGATTAAAATATAGCAAGATCAGCTACCACACTGATGGTAAATTATGTACTTGAAAAGGATGCAAGCCAAGCCTAAAGTGGAGGGAGAGAGTTGGTGCATCATTTTTTGTTTGCAGATGATCAGATGAGCACAAAGCTTTGTGCAAACTCTGCGGCTGAGATGCAAAAGAGTATTGGTTGATTGCCTGTTGCTTGTGCTGATTTTGACCTGACAATACCAAGAAAACAGAGGTTCTTTACTAGTCAGCACCACATCATCCATATGTGGAACCATCAGTTATAGCAAATGGAAGAATTTTGAATGTCATAGATAAATTCATTTATCCTGACAGTGTATGTACTGGGGTGTGCACATGGATGATAAGATTGATATAAGCATTGCCAGAGCTGGCTTAGTGTTTGGGAGGCTCAGTGGAAAGTATGGGAGAGAAGAAGTACCAGGCTGCCCAACAAAGTGAAGGTCTGTAGAACTGCTGTGCTGACCTCAATGTCCTATGTCTGCAAAACCTAGACAGTATACCAGTGCCATGCCAGAAAATCCAGCTATTTCTACTTACATTATTTAAGAAGATCACCAAACAAGATAAGATACCAGACATCAAGGTCCTTTCTCAAACTTAATTGCCAAGATTCAAATCCTATTGCAGAGAGCACAACTCCATTGGACTGGTCATGGCATTCTGATGCCAAATATAATGTTTGCCTAAAAGATTATTTTACAACTCTTTCTAGTCATATGAAAAGGTGCTCCAAATCACTATTGATCAGAGAAATGCAAATTAAGACAACTCTGAGGTACCACTGCACACCTGTCAGATTGGCTAAGATGACAGGAAAAGATAATGACGAATGTTGGAGGGGATGTGGGAAAACTGGGACACATACATTGTTGGTGGAACTGTGAACGGATCCAACCATTCTGGAGAGCAATTTGGAGCTATGCTCAAAAAGTTATCAAACTGTGCATACCCTTTGACCCAGCAGTGTTTTTACTGGGCCTATATCCCAAAGAGCTCTTAGAGGAGGGAAAGGGACCCACATGTGCAAGAATGTTTTTGGCAGCCCTTTTTGTAGTGGCAAGAAACTGGAAATTGAAAGGATGCCCATCAATTGGAGAGTGGCTGAATAAATTATGGTACATGAATGTTATGGAATATTATTGTTCTATAAGAAATGACCAACAGGAGGATTTCAGAGAGGTCTGGAGAGACTTGCATGAACTGATGCTGAGTGAAATGAGCAGAACCAAGAGATCATTATACACGGCAACAACAACTATATGATGATCAATTCTGATGGACATGGCTCTCTTCAACAATGAAATGTTTCAAACCAGTTTCAATTGTTCAGTGATGAAGAAAACCATATACACCCAGGGAGAGGTCTGTGGGTTCTGAGTCTGGACCACAACATAGCATTTTCACAATCTCTATTGATGTTTGCTTGCATTTTGTTTTCCTTCTCAGGTTTTTTTTTCTTGTAGATCCAATTTTTCTTGTACAGCAAGATAACTGTATAAATATATATGCACATATTCGATGTCAAGTATTTTAACATAATTAGCATGTATTAGACTTCCTGCCATTTAGGGGAGGGGATGGGGAGGAAGGAGAGAAAAATTTGGAACAGAAGGCTTTGCAAGGGTCAATGTTGAAAAATTATCCATGCATATGTTTTGCAAATAAAAAGCTTTAATTAAAAAAATAATAAAAGATTATTTTACACAGAACTCACACAAGGCAAATGATAGTCAGAAGTTTCCAGTACAACACTCTCAAGGTCTCTCTGAAAAACTCTGGTATCTATTGTGAGCATGGGAGACACTGATGCAGGATCACTGAGCACTGTGTCTCCACATTAAAGAGGTAGTAAATAGTATTGCAATAGCTCAAAAGAAACATGAGACATGCAATTTTAGAGCCATCTCCCCCCCCATGTGAACATATGGAATATTTGTGCCTGATCTGTGGTAGAGCCTTCCAAGCTTGTATTGGTCAGCTGGATATACTGTACGTTGACCTCAACATTGTGATGTCATTTTGGCCCTCTTTGAGCACAAAGGACAAACAACAGCAACAATATGGGTCTGAGCACATAGCAGATATCAAATAACCCAAGCAAGGTAAACTTTTTTTTTTTTGGCAAAAATATAGTGATTATTTTACTAATAATGAATTTCCTTTCTTACAAAGGTCAATATTCACTATTTAGGAAGAAAAATATTAAGTGTTTATATCCTTTTATCCCTCTCAATTATTACCTCTTGTACATCTCCTAGCAGCTCAGACACAGTCTAGTAGACAGAGAGATCTGAAAAGTCTGGGGAAAAAATGAACTGATGTTGAGTGAAGTGAGCACAATCAAGAGACCATCATACATAGTAACAAGATTGTGTGATGATAAACTGTGATGGATGACTTTTCAACAATGAGGTGATTCAAGGCAATTTCAATAGACTTGTGATGGAAAGTGCTATCCACATCCAGAGAGAGAACTATAGAGACTAAATATAGATCAGAGCATACTATTTTCACCTTTTGTTATTGTTGTTTGCTTGTTTTTTTCCCCTTTTTTTCTTTCTCCAGTTTTTTCCCTTTTGATCTGATTTTTCTTGTGCAACAAGACAAATACAGAAATATGTTTAGAAGAATTGCACATGTTTAACCTATATCAGATTGCTTGCTCTCTCAGGGAGAGGGGAAAAGGGAGAGAGGAAGAAAAATTAAGAACAAAAGGTTTTGCAAAGATAAATGATATATTTGGACAAATACAACACTATTTAAAAAAAGAGAGTGAGAGATCTAAATTCTAGCAGTGGTCTAACTAACAACAAACTGTGTAATAATAAATATGTACATGTAGATATAATTTTAAAGGCATACAGGGTATTTTTTTACCAACTCCATGAGGCAGATAATATGTTATTATACCTATTTTAAAGATGAAGAAATTACTTGTCCTCCATCACACAGATAACAGGCATCAGATCCAATACTCAAACTTAAAAGGACATCCAACCTCAGGAATCTAGTCAGAGGCAGAAGTTGGTCACTTTATCTCTTGGTATTCCACTTTCTCTCTCCATAGGTTAAGGGTAATATTTTCTTACTTCTCTGAGATGCTGGGAGGATAAGTAAGATAACATTGAGAAGTCCTCTGGAATGTGCTATGTAAACTATTGGACTTTTATAACACACACCCTGAATTTGAGAGTTTTAACAGATCTTGGAAATCTGAATCTGCTGGAATCCAACCTTTAATTTTACAGGTGAGAATATAGTGACCCAAGAAAGTCCTTTGTCTACTCCAAGGTCACACTGATATGATCTATGATGTGGGATTTGGCACCAAAAGTTCGGGATCAAGTCATGTGAAGAATTCACAATGGCCATTCTCTTTGGTAAAAGGTAGATTTATTTAGGGGAATAGGTTAGAGGAAAAATGAGGGGATACAATAGGCACCAGGAATGGTAAATATGAAATAAAGTGAGAGAGCAAATAAAAAACAAGTTCCTCAGTGGAACTCAAAATTAGCCAGTAGAAAGGGAGCACCCCATGAAATTGGGCATGCCCTTAGCTGAAGGCTAAATCCTGACAGGGACTTAGCATCCTAAAAGAGCTGTAAGCAGAAGTGGGTTAGGAAGCAGAGAGGAGTTAGGGGAAATTTCACTTGGCATGGGGGAAGAGAAAAGACACCACTAGGCAGAGTGTTGGGATGGGCTGTCCCAAAGGAAAGGAGCAGCAAAGCTATGGGCCATTAATTATTTCATAGGGAAATTTTAGCTTCAGGGTCTTGACATAATTTGGATTTCTGACTGGATTACTGTTAGAAGGTAGGACCTAGGAACTAAACTGATCTCCATTATCAGAACCTTCTTCCTGCTTGCCTAAGGGATTAATTTTTATCAATTCCTCTGATAACCACTCCTAACATGGAAGACCTCATCAATAGAGCTTATGGTAGGGCTGGGTTTAGGACCCAAACTAGTTAAATGTTGCTTTTCCTCACCAATAAGATTCTAAATCCTGTTTTCCCATTTCACAGATGTAGAAAACAAAGGAGAACCACCCAGAGCTTTGAGGTAGAAACTCAATGCTCCCTGTATTCCAAGTCAGATCTCTCCTGCATGGGTCAGTCCCACAACCCCTCTCTAGCAAGACTAGGGTCTTTCATTGATCCTCACATATGGCCTCTTTGCTCTGAAGAGTTGTCAGGTGACTGCTATCCAGTGGCTATGGACAAAAGGCTGGATTTAGAGCAGTAAACACACTCCTAGCATTCTACTTCGTGAATCAGCAGTTCTGGATGAAAGGAATTACTGTATGAGGAACAGAGGTTGTAGGATTTGGGGAAAAAAAAAAAAGAAAACTATAAGTAGAAGAGGAGAAGAGATCAGGAGGTAATCAAAAGGAAAACTACAGCACCGTTGAAGAGAGTAAGAGTTTGCCAAATAAGAATTATCTTATAGAAAATGAATTACTTATGACTGTGACCCAAAGAAGCAAAGGAAAATATGAAATAGTAGCCATGATCTTAACTCTTAAGGAAAAGCAAAGAATTGAGAGAGGCCCTAAGGATATGAGGAAGACCCAAGTAGCTAAATACTTGTGGAGTTCAGTGTTAAATTCCCATCAAGGTCAGCCCAACCAAGCATATTCTAAACATAAGTGATTAACAGCCTCCTATATCTTAAATGTCAAGCATTAATCCAAATTGAGTTAGAGATCTGACACACAGAGGAGAACCTTTTCCAAATATTTATGAATCCAGTGGCTGCTCCTCATTTACTTTAATTCTGTAGAATTTAGTCAACTATCCAGAATGCTGCTAACAATACTTGAAAAATGCTTTTCTAAATTGAATTTTGGTTGTTGAGAACTTGATTTCTCCCTCTGTAGAATTATAGGACTAAAGAGATGAGGCTATGAAGAGGCAGGTTGTCTGTAGTGACTGAAATGTTGGAGTTAGAGTCATAATATTTGGCTCTGATGAATATTACCTGTGTGATCTTGGAGCAGTCACTTCACATGCTGAAAGTGAGAATTTGTTTTACTTTACACATAATGGTTACAAGGAGATTTTTCTTTCTTTTTAAATAGATAAAGGTGATAGGGAGAGAAAATAAATATTTGTTAGTTGAAAAAAGTAAAAATTAAACTTAAAAAAGTTCTAGAAGTACTCTGATATATCTTTGAGCTTCTTATTCATTCATTTTCATAAAGCTCTTCTGTAATGGGTATTGTAGTAAGAAAATGAATGGTTCGCCCAAGATCACATAGTAACTAAATGATAGACATACTCTATTTTTCTGCATTGTCAATTTCACGTACCTTTTCACTTTCAATACGTTTTAGACAAGCATAGGAGATTATTTAAAAACCACACTTGCATGTTAGAAATTCATTTGGGCATTGTAAACAGTACTAAAGCCAAAGGAATTTTTTTTTTTAATAAGTTGCTTTGCTTTGCCAACTCAGAAACAGGCTCAGTCCAGTGCTCAACTGCAAAGCTGAAAGAAGAAGGCATGTGGGGGATGGGGATAACAATGTATCCTTGTTCATTCAGGGGAGTAGGCTTATCACAGAATTGCTTTTAAATGTCACTAAGACATTTAAAAATCACATTAGGTTATTTGTGGAAAATTATTTAGAAAAACTAATAATTTACATAAAAATAATATTTTCTACTATCCAGAAAATGCTTAATTTCCACAGGGTGAGGGATGGGAAGTAAGAAAGAGAAGGGACATAGAAGAAGGCTAATACAAGGTTTCAGGAAGTTCTCTGCTCCCAATTAATAACATATTTAAGGAGCGAATAAATTACAAGTTCTGCAGAAGGAGGAAAAATTAATTGAATTTTTAAAAGTGTTGAGCCTCAAAGAATAAATATTACTAATGCCAAAATGATAATTTTTGCCTAACAAATGTTTTATTTGTGTGGTCATAATAACCTGGAGAACATTTGAAGCTTTTCTTTATAAATGTATAGTAAAAAAAAAAAAAAAATGCAAATTGCTTTGGAGGTGTTATCCTACTGAAGGAAGAGTTCCTGAAAACAAATTATTCTAGTACAGAGATCTCTCTCATCTATAGATTTGTCTCACTTCTAACATATTATTTTTTGTATGTCTTAACTGAATCAGTAAGCATTAAGGGGCTTACTATGTGCAAGGAATCTTAGTAGGTACTGGAGATATTAAAAAAAAAAAAAAAAAGAAAAGAAAAAGAAAAGAAAAGAAACAGTTTCTACCCTCTTGGAACTTACAGTATTCTTAAAGGTACTGTAAATGAATGGTAAGAGAGTGGCTATTTTTGCCACAGTGAAAAGCTAAAACAGTTTTCTTTTAAGATATTTAGTACATATTGCAAAGCATATGGTATCCAACCCACACATATCTTACCACATCTAACACCAACTTGGTCTTTTCTTTCCAACTAGACTCATCGCTGGCTTTTAAATGGGTGAAAATGAGGTAAATGGCTGAAAACCTCTGTTCACAAATAGTTAAAAGTACACTTGTCCATTGTGGAGAATATCGTCAAACAATAAGTAGTAATACACAGAAGCTTAAATTTCAGAAAATGTTTTGGAAAAAACACACACTCCACTATTCTGATGAATCTTCATACTATTAAAATGTCCTGATAAGCCTTCTATGTTATACTTGTGGCATTAAAGGTCTAAGATTGCAAGATTTGCTTTTGTGGAACCACCAGAAAAAGCCAATGCCAGAAAGGCAATTTGCAAGAACAAAGAAATCTTATTAACAGGAAAAGCAAATCAGAAACAAAAAAGATAATTAATTTGTCACTATAATTGATGCTATTGCAGTAACATCACTAAGTGATGGTTAAAACTTAGACCATGAGCCAACTGGCAAACTAATGGCATGACTTAAAAATAAAAGCAATTAAGGTACTGACTACTGGATTCTGAAATTAGATAGTGAAGAATGAAAAGAATAACAGGGAAAAGGAAGGAGAGAGAAAATGATAAAGCTGTTTTGCCTTGAAAAAAATCTAAGGGCTTATATTAGTGCCATTAAAATGAAATAATCTGCTGCCTTTACATTCTACAACTGTGAGGTCAAATTGCATTTCTTACCTCTGTGCCTACAAATTTGATTAATATTTATTAAATATCCCCAGAGGGTACACATCACTGGAAAAGATATGAAAGGAGGCCAGAAAACCAGAAAAGACTGGTCTCTAAGGAGCTTTGTAATCTAATCCAAATAAGAGAGTTATACATTTATACATATAAAAATAGATATGGATAAAAAATTGTGAATAGGATTTAAATATAACAATGTTTCATGTCAGATAGAAGTGTAATAGCTTATATTTAGACTTGAATATGTCTACTAATCTAATCTGAAAAGGATTTCCTTTCAAGATGAGAAAAAATAAGGCTGCTACCCAGATTTTTAGAAGGAAAAAGGAGGAACCTTGTAGATACATGTAATCATCGTGCCTTTTATCATTTCTCTGCCTTTGACCCCATCATCACTTGGGCATGGAATGAACTTCTTATTCAGATCTATCTATTGAAATTCTTCCTTTCCTTCAAGGTCTCATCTTTTATATGAAATCCTTTCTGATTCTTTCCAGTTGGAATCTCTCTGCCTCCTAGAATTTCTTAGAACACTTTAGATGTTCACTTTACACTTATTCTATATTTATTAAATGCCTATAGAAAATCCATTCGATTATATATCTTAAACACTACAAATGGATCATGGAACCTAAATTGAAATATTCCAGATTTTTCTGGGCATTTTATGTAAATTATTTGTGAATACTTTTTATTTTAGCTGTCTTTCTTCTTCCTTCCTTTCTTCTCCTCTCCCCACCCCCAGACACATGAGTATTGTGAGGCATTTGTCCAGTTTGGCAGGTTTGCATTTGTTCTTCTAGTGTAGTTGATCCTCCAGGAATAATACACGACACTAAACACTGTGGAGACCAAGCTGTGGTTGAAGATAGTTTCCCTACAACTGTGCATGAAATTACCCCCTTTTCCATCATCCTGTTCTATTCATGCTCCCCCTTTCCATTCTTTTTACTTATGTATGGGTTCCACATTTAGGTCATCTTTAGTAATCTCTCAATATATTTCCATTCATTAAATCTGGGCATAAAACACAGAGACTATCTAAGGGTTGGGAGTCCTGTCCAGTGCCTCTTATTTTATGCAGGGTCCCTGAAAGACAAAATTCCTTTTTATTCACACACTGTCAGAAACAGGATATCTTGTGTTATACCTAGAACTCCCTAAAGGCTGTCCTCTGGGGACCCAAAGGCCAATGGAATTGAGAGTTGGAGAGGTGGTTTGTATGTTGTCTCTCCTTAAAAAATGTAAGCTTCTTGAAAGCAGGGAAAGTTTCCTTTTTTTATCTCTCTACCTGCAGTCCCTTCCATAGTATCTGGGACAGGACTACTTAATTCATGCTTGTGGATTGACTGCTTACTGAATGTTCATTGAATTAAAATGTATATAATCTAAATCTTTCATTTGACTAATTAAGGTAACAGAATAATAACTTATGTCTCATAGCTGGTCAATGTAATTCCATGCTCAGACACCTAGTTCAGAGAGTCCTTGCCACCAAATTATTTAGCTCTCATCATATACTTGAGGCTATTTTTTCTCTACTTGGCCTTGTACACGATATCTGGCTGGTTTTCCCTGGGAACATATGCTAAGTTGGCTGCCCTCTGATGTCACCTATTCAGTAGTACTTCCATTCCTGAATTATTATACTTACTATTCCAGAGGTGATCTCACTACACATTGTAAAACCACTCAAATTGCTTCTCCTTGTTTTTGCTTCCCCTTCCCTGGGGAAGCTTTCCTCAAGACTTTGCCCATTTTTAATGCTTCCTCCAGAGCCGAAGAGAATTTTCAACCATTCAACATTGAGAGATGATGAAATGAGTATTATCAAGAGATAGCAATGTTGTGAGGGCCCTTCAATAATGTAGGGAGCAAATAGAAAGATGCAGGGAGAGGGAAAGGCAGGGAGGATTAGTACACTGGGTTATTACACTGACAGCTCCTGCTTCTTTGGTTTAATGAAGATTATATTCCTTTTCCTTTGCCCCCTACCGGCCATGTGACTGGGAAAGTCATTTACTTCTCTGGGCCTCCAGTTCCTCATCTATAAAATGAGAAGGTTTGGATAAGATAGCCTAAATTCTTTCCAACTCTGAATCTATGTTCCTAGATTCCACTCTTAAAGCAAGAATACTTTATATATTCTACTCACCAAAATCAAACCAGGCATACGGTGAATAAAGACAAATGATTTGCTTCAACTTGGGAGGCTTCCTGAACTGGGTAATAAGGAATAATATACTAAGAGCCCTGGGGCCTTGTTTAGTCTGAACTGACAAAGTGGACAACAACAGTAATTTTCACCTCTCTGTGCTAATGAAGATCCCCAGGTAGCCACCATCTCTGACATGGAACATCAAACTGCAGGCATTCCCATTAGGTCTATTCCATGGGGCAAAGGCTCCGATACCTTCCTCCTCAAACTATATTGCAGTTGCTTAGCTCTGCTCATTTCTACCTCCTTCCCTCTAACCTCTAAACTCCTTCTACCTTTATCTTTGTATCTTTCATCTGATAGTGTTTTGCTCAGTAAAGTTTTATTTAATCTAATTAGAAAGGTTTGCCTAATTTCTGGCAAAATCTGCCTCTGTGAAGTTTAGTTACCCCCTTAATTCTAATATCTTCACTCTGCTGATTATTATCTTCAATTTATCCTGTAAATTTTTTGTACATAATCACCTACATGTGATCTCCCCCTAGACTGTAAACTATTTGAAAACTGGGACTGTCTTTTGCCTTTCTTTGCATCTTTAGAGCTTGGCATTTATTTAATATTTATTGACTGTCTCATTAGAATGATATACTTAGATTAAGGGACTTTAGGAGGAGTCATCTAGCCAACCATCCCTATTTTATAGAAAAGGAAACTGAGTTACATTAAGCTAAAATGACTTACCCAAAGAGACATAGTAAATTGCACAGCCTGGATTTGAGCCTGTCCTTTCCCTCCAGATCCATTGTTTTTCACACACATCGTACCACACTGCCTTGTCATTCTGTCCATTGATTTTACTTCTGTTCTCTGGAACTTCATAGAACTTATCTTGCCTATGTTCACAACATCCAAGGAAGAGTGACTCTGACACTTTCCCCAATGAGAACTATATAATCAAGGGCTGCTGAGACAGTAAAATTGACAGCCCAAAACAACCAAGAAGGAAGGATCAGAATTTATCTTAGGTAGATAGAGCATTAACTTTGGAATTGGAAAGACTTATCTTCCTGCATTCAAATACAACCTCAAAAGGAACTGGAAACTGAGTGGATGCCCATCAGTTGGGGCATAAGTTATGGGGTATGAATGTAATGGAATATTAGTTCTATAAGAAACAATCAGCAGGATGATTTCAGAAAGGCCTGGAGAGACTTGCATGAAGAGATGCTGAGAAATGAGCAGAACTAAGAGAATATTGTTTACAACAAGAAGAAGAGTATGTGATGATCAACTTGAATAGATTTGGCTCTTTTCAACAATGAGGTGATTCAGGTCAATTCTTGTGATTAAGAAAGCTATCTGCATCCAGAGAGAGAACTATAGGGAATAAATGTGTATCACAACATAGTATTTTCACATTTTTTGTTGTTGTTTTCTTGGGTTTTTTTTCTCATTTTTTTTTCCTTTTTGATCTGATTTTTCTTAGCAGCATGATAAATGTAGAAATATGTTTAGGAGAATTACACAAGTTTAACCTCTATTGGATGGCTTGCTGTCTAGGAGAGGGAAGAGTAAGGTTTTGTAAGGTGATTACTGAAAACTCTTTGCATGTATTTTGAAAAATTAAAAACTATTATCAAGTACAACCTCAGACACTTACTAGCTATGTGACCTGAGCTAGTCACCTAACCCTGTTTGCCTCAGTTTCCTCAACTAAAAATGAGTCAAAGAAGGAAATGCTCAACCATTACAGTGTGTCTGCCAAGCAAACCCCAAAGGGCTCAAAAAGAGGCAGACACAACTGAAATGACTGAAAAAACTACATAAGACAACTTTTGCTCTAAAAAGCTTGGCTTCCTCTAGCAGTAGCCACGAGGTCCCCTAGAGCAGAGAATAAAAAAGCTACATTTCAAGGAACTAGTTTCCAGTCACTGGTCATCCTGAGATAGCCTGCCACTCGGCCAGATGCTGTGATCTGAAGTGTTTACAACAGTCTGAAAAGGAGGAGCAGTGCAGAAAAGTAGCACTCAATCTGCTTGTATTTCCCACTGTTAATGATATGTATGGTTATCACTCAGGTGAAGGTTAGTCACTATAAGGCTTCTATGACCAGTAGCAACATTTTCTTAAGGAAAGTGAATAGACCCTGAAGGCCATTTCAATTATTTCAAGAAAAGCTTCAATTATTGGCCCAGACTAATGAAAAGTTGGACATTTTTCAACTCTCTCCTTAACTCATACCTCTATCTATCGTAATGCATGCCAGACTCTGTTCTTAATTTTTAAATGAACCATAGCTATGTAAGCGCAGGCCACATGCTTTTTTAGTTTGGAGAATATATTTAAGAAAGCAGGAATCAGGCCCAGAGAATATTCCAATTGTGGTCTCCAGTATTTTTGGTACAGAATGTTCAAATTTAGCCACAAAAGAGGGTAAGACAGAAGAGGATTCATAGGGATCCAACTGGCAGCCTCAGGAGAGTGCAGTCTGAATCAGATTAAAAGGTAATTGGGAAGAAAATAAATAAAAATATGACACAATATGGATAATGTTAATTTATACTTTTCTAAGTCAATAAGTTACATGCAAGGATCCATTTCTATTTGAGCCTGACACCATAGCTCTTCTGTTTTTTCACTGATACCCAGATCAAATGGAAACTGTTGATAGGTGCTTTCAAAGCCATTCACAACCACCTTGCAGGATCTTATCTTTTGCTATGATCCAAATCCCACATCTTCTATCTGCTTCCAAGCCAGGGGTTTTTAACCTGGGGTTCATGAATTTTTTTAAAAGATATACTTCAATAACTGTTCTTCTAGTCATTAAAGTCATGGATAATGTCTCTTATGCCCTTTCTCCCAAGGGATTCATCACTGGTGATATGCAGCAACCTACTTATTCCTGCTTTGCATTTTTCCAATGCTCTTTGAATCATCTGCAATTTTCACTCATTTAAAAAAATATATCTTTGCCAAATAAAAGACTTTGTTTTTTAGTCATTAATTTAATGGAAAGAATGAACTATGTCAATAAGACACCAAACATCAAGATGAGAAATGAAATATATAGAAAATTGTCAAAGTTCCACAAGAGGCAGATGTTTAATATCATGAATCATGCAGCCCCACTACCTCAGGAATGATGTTTAAAAACATCAATACGCTCAAGACCAAGGTCAAAGGCCTTGCTGATCTTCAACTGTCTTTACAGCTGTCTTGTTTAAAAATAAATCCCACCTAAATTTATTTCTTTAAAACTCAGAGAAGGCTTTTCAAGCTCAGCCCAAGACTAAATATGACCCTGTCCAAAACAAGAGAATTAAATATATTTCAGTTCATCAGTGGATCCATTAGGTAGAAATTCCCTCCAATGATATAAACACAACCCATCAATACCTTCTTATCCTGGGGGATTTTTTTCCTTATCCTTTCACAAATGCTCCATTAGAAAACATATTTGACATAAGTTAGGCCTCTTAACATTTCTTTTTGAGAGGCAGTTGGGGTTCAGTGATTTGTTCATGGTCACCCAACTAGTGAATGTCAAGGGTACAAATTCAGATTTGAACTTAGGTCCTTCTAACTCCAGAACTGGTGTGCTATCCACTGCCCACCTAGTTGACCCAGTCTCTTAACATTCTATGGGTAGCATGGTTTGTGCTTGTGTGTGTATGTGTGTGTATAGACAGAGCCAGAACCAGAGAGAAAGACAGAGGGAGAAAGAGACACAGAGACAGAGTCAGAGAGAGAAAGAGAGAGAGACAGAGTCAGAAAAACAGAGGCAAGGAAAGAGGGAGATGCAGACAGAAACAGAAACACACAGAGAGAAAGACAGAAAGAGAAAGAGAGGAAGGGAGGGAGGGAAGAGGAAAAGAAAGAGAAACAGAGAGACAGAGGCAGAGAAACAGAGACAGAAAGACACAAAGAGACAGAAGCAACTAGAAAGCTCACTGGATTTGAAGTGAGGAAGATCTAAGTTCAAATTTGTCCTCAGACTAGCTCTATGACCTTAGTCTTAGACTAGTCATTTAACTTCTATCTGCTTTTCCTAATCGATAAAATGGGGATCATAATGGCACCTACCTCCTAGTCTTATTGTGAGAATTGAATGAAATTATTTTTGTAAAGTACAGTGCAGAATGCTATCTAAATGTTGGTTATTATTATTAACACATGATTGACCCGTCTTTCCAACCATTTCCTGAGTGATATCATTTAAACCACTTACGTATAAATCATCACTGGTAATGAATTATGACCTACTTATGCCCATTACACATTACACAGACCTACTTTTCCCTTTGGGTCACCTGTTAATAGAAAATTTTTTGTTATTTAGTCATACTTGATCCTTCAGGATCCCATTTGGGGTCTTCTTGACAAAGATGTAGGAGTGGTTTGCCATTTCCTTCTCCAATGGATCAGAGGTAAAGTGACTTGCCCAGAGTCATACTTCTAGGAAGTATCTGAGGCTGGATTTGAACTGGTTCTTCCTGCCTCTAAGCCTAGTGCTCTATCTACTGAGTCACAGGCTGTTTCCAGAAAAATAAGGGTATTTAAAAGATGTGTTTCTTTTCCAGGGAGCAACTGGAAATAATGGACAATACTACACAGTTTGTAAAATACAATCCAGTCCAGACTGTTCCAATTATTTAATATTGGGCCCACTTTATCATCCATCTGTCTAAGTTTTATGTATCATTAGACTACTCATACAACTATATAATATAGTCTACAAAATATGTATTTCTTATCCATTGCGATTTTTCTATGTAAAGTTTTGGACGATTACCTTTTGAGGGCCAATGCATCACACTGAGGAAGTCCTTTATTATCTGGATCAGATGCAGTGAGCACAATGTCATCTGAAAACAGGAATATCTGTAAAATTCCACTCTTTCCATTTACACCCTGGATAGGATATTCCCTTGTCCTAGACAGCACCTGTTAGCAAACA
This sequence comes from Myrmecobius fasciatus, assembly GCA_023553655.1. Taxonomy (NCBI): domain Eukaryota; kingdom Metazoa; phylum Chordata; class Mammalia; order Dasyuromorphia; family Myrmecobiidae; genus Myrmecobius; species Myrmecobius fasciatus. The sequence goes on along the minus strand of JAJPUD010001222.1, from coordinate 255,482 downwards.
CTTCTGGTAAATAAGCATTTTAAACTTCACTTGCTATTGAAGTTACTAAACAGTTATCTCAAGGAATATTGTATAATCTTAAGATATGTATGTAAGACATCTGTTGGAAAAGGAGTGGCTGAATCTGCATTTTGCTTTACTGAATCGTGTTTTTGTTAGTTTTGTTAGTAAAAATTAACTATAGGGTTTTATATTAATCATAATAGATAGCCAATCAATGAACATTAAGTTCCTCCAAAGTAACAGGCACTATGCTAACCATTTAGGATACAAAGAAGGGCAAAACAATAGTTTCAGCTATCAAGAAACCCACAGTCTAATGGAAGACACAACATGAAAAAAATTAAGTACAAGAAAAATAGAGGATAAATGAGAGATAATTCATAGAGAGAAGGGACCAGCATAAAAGCGGACAAGGACAGGAGTCTTGTAGAAGGTATGATTTTAACTCTGGACTTGAAGGAAGCCAAGTTCTCTTTGGAGGCAGAAATGAAGTGGGAAAACATTGCAGGTGCTGGGGACCAGGGAGAATGCCCAGAGTTTAGAGATCAAGTATCTTGTGTGAGGAACAGTCAGGAGATCATAGCGTACACTGAAAGAAAAGGTAAAATCAGATGAGAAAGTCAGGAGGGGTCATGTTATAAAGGACTTTGAATATGAGGACTCTATATTTGATCCAGAGAGAGAAGGAGAGAAGAAGAGTATGTTTTCCTAGGAGATATGGATAAAAGTCACAGTTACTTCTTAGAATTCTCTAGCTAGCATAACAGTTGCTATTTTGCATAAAATGGTTGATAGGATGAGATTAAACATTTTGTTTATCACTTTATCTCCCAATTCCTCTTTTGTTTTGAGGAAATGGAGCCCTGAGGAAAATTAAATAGGCCAAGGAATATGATAAGATATAAGAAATGGTATGGCTTTCTAAATGTGTTAGATAATATTTAAACTAAGATAGCCAGGGTAGCATCAGAAGCAGAAACAATGAAGTTTAAAGTAGAATTTAGAAGAGGAAAATTTAACAGAAGAGTTCAGAGAGTAGATCACATTTCATCCTAAGCTTCTTATATCTTCTGGTGCCTCCTGGCTGAAAAGAGAGCATTGACTAAGAAAACTGAGTGATATCCATTCCCAGAGGATAAAAATATTGTCCATGATACTGGAGCTCAGATGAGATGCTTTTTATAGCATCTGTAGTGTTCTCCTCTGCCTGCTTACCCACACAACCCATAGTAAAAGCCCCTGAACTTCCCACTATCCACTGTAGCAGCTAGATTCCTCCCTGGAATACTAGTACTCATCCTCACCATCACACTCCAAAAAGTTTCATTCCATGAGTAAACTTCAACTCCCATCATGCATTCCTCCCTGTCTCAAATACTCTAACACTATACTGCTACTATTTCTGGAAAGATTTGTCAATTTATTTCTCTGTAGATCAACTCAACATCCCTGTCTCTTCCTAGACCAAAACTCCCTTCCTAGACCACCATTCCATTTTATATATTATCACTTTCTCTTAGAAGTTCCCCGAAGGAATTGTCATACACAGCACCTAGCCCACAATAAGAGCTCAGAAATACTTTTTTACTTATTCATTTTACAGATTATAGAATCATAGTCTTATAATTTACGACTATGATTCATAGAGGTCATCTGATCCAAACTTCTCATTTTACAGGTGAGGAAATTGAAACTCAGAGAGGCTAAGTAATTTCTTTAAGATAAAAAAATTTTAATTCAGAAGCAGTCTTCCCTGCTTATAATTCCAGGACTCTCTACAGTCCCACCTCACCTTCTGAGAAGGTCTCACTCTATCATTTGACCAAGAGTAGCTTCACTTATAGGCATCCAATGGCCTTTGAGGAAGTTTACAAAGCATGACAAAATGTAGTTTTCAAGCATTAAAAGATGTTTAGCCATTAATTTTATTTTATGTCAAATTGATTTAAAAGTTTCTAATGCAAAAATAAATTAACTGTGAGTTACTCTCAACTTCCCACTAAGGGAATTTTCTAGTAAACAAGACTGGCTCCCTTGCAGCTTCTTATGATGATAAACTTTTCTTTTCCCCTTCCAGCTAGTATTCCTTAATATAGATAGTGGGAAGAACAACTACCTTGAATTAACTTTGATGTTTTCCCAAAAAACTTTCTCATGACAAACCAAAATGTATGATCAGATACTGCTTTATTCCCTATTGTATCTGTTTTAATAACTGCTATTTTTTACAAACTTAAAATCATTCATTCAGATCCTATTCACTTGGAATGTGCTTTAGGTCTGAAAGTCTGGATTGATACTCTTGTATTAGTTATGAACTGAAATTAATATCTATTTATCTAAGAGAACTATGGAATTACCTTTTTATAGACTATGGATTTCTTAGAATCTTTTCTCATTTTAACCATCCCACAGATATTCCAAATTAATCTTCCACATGAATATCTCTGATCCGGTAACAAAACTGGACCTCCCACAGCTTCCTATTGCTAACCAAATTCCTTTGTCTAAAATTCAAGGCTTTCGATGCACTGGCTCCGACCTACCTTTCACACCTTCTCATAAACAATTCTCACTCATATACTTTATGTTCTTACCAAACATGACCGCTCATCATTTCCCAAACACATCCCACAGTTTCCCACTGTGTGCTTTTAATCTGCAGAGCCATCCACATCCAGAAAGAGAACTGTGGAAACTGAATATGGATCAAAGCATAGTTTTTTCACCTTTTGGGGGATTGTAGTTTGCTTGTTTTTCTCATGTATTTTTTTCCTTTCATCTTTTCATCTGATTTTTCTCTCACACCATGACAAATATGGAAATATGTTTACAAAAATTAGCACATTTAAACTATTTTGGATTGCTTGCTATCTATGGGAACGGGTTGGAAGGGAGGGAAGGAGAAAATTTGTGACACAGAATTGTGTAGAAGTGAATGTTGAAAACTATATTTGCATGTATTTGGAAAAAAATTAAAAGATATTAATATTTTATATTTTATAATAAGGGCATCTAAGTGATTACAAGGACAGCTAGATGGCACAATGGACAGAGTAAAGGGCCTGGAATAAGGAAGATTCAACTTTTTGAATTCAAATTTTGCCTCAGACAGTACCTAGCTATGTGACCCTGTTCAAGTCACTTAATCTTATTTGCCTCAGTTTCCTCATCTGCAAAATGAGCTGGAGAAGGAAATGTCAAACTGCTCCAGTATCTTTGCCAAGAAAACCCCAAATGGAATCATGATTGAAATGACTGAGGACTTGACTAAAACAACTGAGTAACAACAACCACAATATTTTTAATATATTTGTGGGGAAATCCCACCCTGAAATAAGGACTTCGTATAGGCACAGAGGCTCCCCTAATATAGATGAAGCTATCTATGGGAAGCAGCATGTACCAAAAGAAGCACTTGGATGCATCTGCACCAATCTTCTATATCAATGGTTCTCAAACATTTTCTTCTCAAGATCCATTTACATGCTTAAAAATTATTGCAGATTCAAATGCCTTTTCTTTATATAGGACTATCTCTATTGATATTTTTCCCATATTACAAATTCAAATTGATAAAATTTAAAATGTTTATTAATTTATTTAAAACATCATGAATAAACCCATTATATGTTAAAAATAACATTTTTATGGAAAAAATCAGTATTTTTCAAAATTAAAAATAGTGATAACATTGGCAGTATTTTACATGTTTGCAAACCTCTTTAATATTTGACTTACTAGAAGACAGCTAGATTCCCATATCTGTTTAGTATTTAACCTGTTATAATACTTATTTTTTATTAGAGCATCTAAAGAAAATTCAGCCTCAAAAAGACATATAGGTGGAAAAGAGAGGAAAATTTTAATAGGAAAATAGCATCGAGGGATCTGCAGACCATATTTTGAGAATCTTTGTTCTATATGTTTCTCTGCTTACAGGCTTACAAGCTTTGTGTCCAAAGCCTTATTGTAGAACTTAAATAATGAGTTCACCCCAAAACCAGTTGACAGAAAATCTCTTATTAACTTTAATTTAGCTTCTTTCCCTAAATTCAAAATTTGGCACTTTTAGACTTGGGCAAAAAAAAATCACAATTAATGGCCATATAGTTGAATAGAAGTAACAAATAGCATAAATACACAGACAGGTATAAAATCAACATATAGAAGACTAATACTTGAAACTGAGGGGGAGGAGGGGAAATTCTGTTCCTATTCTTTCCCTCCTTCCCTTTACTCTTTTTTTGCTGTTTGGGAGTTAAGATGGGAAGAGTGGTGGTTGAATAGGAGCTTCCTATATGTAGGTTTTGTTCAGGTGAGGTAAAAGTTCAGAAATAAGCTATGATTACCCTTCACTCTCATCAACTGCTATTGCTTACTGCTTTTGATTTCCAGTCAGCTTTCTCCTCCTTTGATTGATCCCAGTCCATGTAGACAAACATCTCTGTCATTGCCTTGGTCTGGTTAGCACCTCACTTCCCCTTCTGGGTTTGTTCTAGTCTGATTGGCAATTTGCATCCATTCTCAGTCTCACTTCTGATGTTTTCTGTAATCAGCAGTAAGAGAACTTCATCTTGGACTTGGAAATAGCATTAACCTCAGCTCATTAAAACTAGGTTCTTCTCCAAGACTCTGCATGGCTTTTTCCCAGAAAGAAGTTAGTCCAAGATTAGAAACTTAGGCAACTCTCTGAAATAAATGAATGTTCAGAGTCCCATCCCATCATCTCTCCGTAACAATGTTTCAGAGAGGAGCAACTTGAATTGCTATATGCTAATTTTATGCCAAATCTAAGCCCACCTTAAATAATTCTTATGTGATAGCCCATTTTTCCCACCCAGAAGCTTATAGCATTTCTCAGCTCTTTCTCAAATGCACTAGGCAGGAAAGCGTCAGAAACTCAATTTGGTCAATTAGTACCTTAAATACATGATACACACATTGTAGTGGATCAGAAACAGTTACAGTGTGAAAGCATTTACAATGTGTTTCCACAAGCTACAAAATTTATGTAGAAGATTGCATCTGACAGAGCCTGAGTATCATTGGCCAATCCTATTCCCATTTCTTACATTACCCTTGCACTTTGAAAAATATTTTTTAAAATATATTTTTATTTTGTCAACCATCTCTCAATTATGTGTAAAAAATTTAACATTAATTTTTAAAAATTTTAAGTTCCAAATTCTCTCCTTTTTTTTCTTATTCCTCCCCTACCTCTTGATAAGGCAAACAATATGATATCAATATATTAATTATACATGTGAGGTTATGTAAAATATACTTCCATATTAACCATGTTGCAAAAATAAAAAATACAACCTCCCCTCTCCCAGAAAAATAAAGTCAAAAATTATAACAGTTTTCACTCAGTTTATGAATTCTCTCCCTGGAGATGAATAGCATTTTTTTTTTTAAATCATGAGTCCTTTGGAATTTCTTGATCATTATCCAGATCAGAGTAACCAAATCTTTCACAGTTGATCATGTTCAGTGTTCTCTTGTTTCTGCTCACTTCACTTTGCATCAGTTCATAAAAAAGTCTTCTTAATGCTTTTCTATTAAACTTACACTCTTAAAGAATTTTTTCTAGGAAACTTTAAGTTGCTTTGAATACTTTAAAGTAAGAAAGACTGTTGTTTGTTGTTGGTTTTGACTAGAGTTGGGACTTTAGTAAAGAGAGCTCCTGTTGAACAATTCCTTCTAATGAAAGCAGTTGACCATTTGCTTTGCAACTTAGCCTTTGAAAGTTAACTGCCGGTGGGTACTTAGAAGTCAAGGGACTCTTCAGTGTCACACAGCTAATATGTTAGAGGTAGATTTGAACACAGATTTCCCTGACTATTGGACACGATAATTTTCTCTACACTGTATCATGCTGCTTTTCAAAGAAAATTCTATTTCTTTTAAAATACTGTCAAAAAATTCCCTAAATGAGCATGACCTTTCCTCTCCTTTTCTCCTCCTTTACCTTCAATTCACAAATTAGAATCAATGAACCCTCTTTGAATCCTAAAATCCCAAGAACTATTTTAAAGGTACAGTCTGATTTGATAGCCAAGTGCCAAAAATTACTATTCCCTTTACACAACAATATTTGAAAGGGGAAAATCCCTAATTTCTTTTTAATCATTAGTTATAATTGGGTTTAGTAGCTCTCTCCTAGATTCCTCACAAAGACTCCAATTTAAAAAAAAATTAATGATAGTTTTTTTAATTTTCAAAATACATGCAAAGGTAATTTTCAGCATTCACCCTTGCAAAACCTTATGTTCTCCCTTGTCCCCTAGACAGCGAGTAGTTCAATATAGGTTAATCATGTGCAATCCTTTTAAACATATTTCCACAGCTATGCTGCACAAGAAGAATCAGTTTAAAAAGGAAAAAAACCCTCCAATTTTCTTGGCCAGAAATCCAAATATTCAAAATATAATACCTCTAAAAACAAATACTAAAAATGTTTTTTTTTTCCCCTCATAGAAAACTGAGTCTAAAATTTGTCACACTATATGAACTTAAAAAAAAAAAAAGCAAACTAGACACAATTTAAGCTCCTCCTACCATGGAAATTCAGGCATCACTGATAAAAAATTTTGGCAGCTTATCAAATGTATGTAGCAACAGAGTACCAAAGTTCTACAGTAAAAAATTCACAAAATAGTTTAGAGTCCACTTTGAGTCTTTGGCTCCTGGAAAAATACATTTGGGGTTTTAAAAAACTCTATACAAATGTGAAGGATGATTCTTCAGACAGCTAAGATTAGACATGTTCTGCCAGTAGCAAACATTCAGAATGAGCCAAATTTAAAGGGTGGAGGGAGGAAAGAACAAAAAAGGGAAAAATAAACAAATAAATTTTGGAATTATACCAAAGCTCCAAGTAAACATCACTGTGACTATTATTATAATACATGACAGGTATTTGAAATAATTTGCTTTTGGACTAGATAAACCATGAAATCCCTTTTTAGCAACAAATCTTCTGAGTTACAGCTTTTTCCCCTTTTAAAAATTAATAGACCTCTGCTACCTACTGTGACTTCCTTATTCTCAATCTTAACCCTTTCTTGGCCAAATTATGTAAGAGGCAAAGGAAATGCCATTGGCCAAAACAGTCTTTCTTCTTTCGTGAAAAAAAAAATAATAAACTAGACATCTTGATGTCTCATGTATGAGACAGAAAAATCCTGGCAGTATATTTATTTTGTGTGAAGAAACCAATGTTCAGCTTTGCCAAGCAGACAGCTATGAGCTCATTGCTATGAAATAATAACTCTTTGAGATTTTTCCCCAGTACACAAACTAATGGGTTTATGCAAGAATTAGAAGGCAAATATTGATTTAAAAGCTTTTTAAAAAAATTAACTATCTTATCCCTTTGCACCTTCTGCCCGCTGTCCAGTTTTATAAGATTCCTTTATATGAACTGGGTCATTATGAACCAAGAGGTTAATTAGACATTAAAAGCTCCAGTTTTTGCCTAGGGAACTATTAAAAACTAAATTAAGCTTCATTATCATCCTAAAAGAGTTAACTTAGAAGGCACTGGATTCAGAGGCAGGAAGACATGGCTTCAGACCATAATTCTGTCACTTATTAGCTAGGTTGCTCAGTTATTCTGTCATGTCTGACTTTGTAATCCTATGGACTTTGTCCACGAAGTTTTCTTGGCAAAGATACTGAAGTGGCTTGTCATTTTCTTCTCCAGTGTATTTCCCATTTTACAGATGAGGAACTGAGGCAGATAGTTAGATAACTTGCCCAGGCTCATACAGTTTAGTAAGTGTCTGGGGCTGGTTTGCTCTCCAATCTTCCTGACTTCAGAGCTAATACTTTATGTGCACTACACCACCTAGCTGTCCCCATATATAAGATATGTGAACAGGACCTAGTGATTTATTTAATATTCCCAACCCTTAGTTTTCCAATCAATGAAATCTGCATTGTCATACCTATAGGAGCACTGCTGTGACATTCAAAAGAATCAAAGTATTTTGTGAACTTTAAAACATCATCTCAATTGTGAGTCATCTGTATTTTAAAATGTTGGAACCAAAGCATCAAATAACTCATTCTGGGAGGCATAAAGGTTATGTGAATGAGTTCTATAGTAGATTTTGAGGTATGAGCACAAAATGGAGGGGCGGGATAGATAGTGATTTACTTTTCTATGTTTTATCCTTGGGCAAGGAAAAGTGACTGGCTGTACTCAAATTAGTCATATGGATTTATAGATAACAGGACTAGAGAAAGTGATGCATAGTTTTCTCCTTTACACCTAAAGAAAATAAGATTAAATAGAGTGCTTAGCCATAAACAATACATTAAGCTCTTGTTATGCTGATGAATTCTATGTGGGTTTGGACAACTTTTTAATTTGATCAAATCATTCAATCTACATCAATTCAATGATCATCTACTTTGACAAAGGGCAACTAGGTGATGCAGTGGGGAGTAGAGTCACAAAGACCTGAGTTCAAATCTACCTTCAGACATGCACTTTCTATGCGACTCTGGACAAGTCACTTAACTCTGTTTACCTCAATTTCCTCATCTGTAAAATGAGTTGGAAAAGAAAATGGCAAATCACTTCAGCATATGTACCAATAAAAACACAAATGAGGTCATACAGAGTCAGACATGAGTGAAACAATTGAATATTAGTAACTTTGCCAGGATCATTGGCTCAAAGTATAGCAGGAACCATTGGAGCCATCTAGAGGCTTGAAGTTCTTAATATGGAGTCCATATTTGGGGGGACTTCAAAGAGTCATGAGTAGATTTTTAGGGGGTCTGTGAATTTGGATGGGAACAATTGTATCATTTAGCATTTCCTTCAAGTATGATTTCTTAAAAGAATAAACATTATTCTGAGATAATTTACTAGAGGGCCAAAGGGTCCATGATGCCAAAAAAGATTAATAACCCTTGATTTAATCCAACTTTCTCATTTTATGGATGAAGAAACTAAGTGATTTAACTAGGAAATTAAGTGGTTTGTGCAGTCACAGAGGTAGTTGGCATCAAAGGCAGTATTTGAATCCAAGTCCGCTGCCTCTAGACCCAGTGTTCTTCTCTTCTTTAAGTGTGGCAATGTCTTTCTGGCAGTGTCTCTGTGGCAAACACTGGGGATACAAATAGAAAAAAAAATCTTTACAATCAAGGAGCTTCTATATTCAGACTTTTTCTCCTGTGCCTCTTCAAATCTTTCTACTGACCCATGAGTTCTTGTCTTTTTTATCCATCTGAGGAAGTGCCCAGGTCTCATGTTCAATTGTTATAGGTGAAGATCTGTATTCTCCACACATTAAATAATCCACTTAAGTCAAAGAGTAAATAAATGGCAAAGCCAGGGTGAGATCCCATGTTTCCTGATTCTAGTTTCAATGTTTGTTGGTTTTCCTATTTACATTACCACCCTATTTCTAAGGAAATTTATGTGCTTTTCTTTTTTTTTCCTTTTTAAAATCAATGGTTTTATTCAGAAATGGAGTGTGTAAATTCTGATGATGCACAGTAAAGAAAAAATATGTCTTAAAATATTGTCAATCTTAATATTAAGATAAACTAAATTATAATTATTATGAAAAATTCATACAACCATCAAAATATTCAAAGTTTACTCTAATCAAAGAACACATATGTAAATAAAATTGGGAATATAAAATGTCAAATTGTACTTGTTAATTCCACAAAGAGATAGCCTAATATATAGGACATGGAATTTAGAATCAGTAAAACTTGTGTTAAAATCCAGTCTCAGACATTTATTAGCTGTGGAACACTGGACAAGTCACTTAACCATTTTATTTTCCTCATGGAAATTAAGGAAGTTGGAAATGATGGACTCTGTGGTCTTTTTCAGCTCTAAATCTGTGATCCTTGAATTTTCTCATTAAGGAAAAAGCCTTAGTGTCAGAATTATATATAGAAGGCAGAATGAGAGAAAACATCATTAACACAAATACATCAGCTTTATGGAGGAAGTTCTATATGTGCCTGTCCAAGGTGCTAGCTAGTAAATGGAAAGCTAAATATAGCAAAAGAGGGCATTGATACTCTAGAAATTAGTAATCTAAGATCTGACTTTCCAGAGCATCAACAGAGGTCTTACAATGATTCTGCTGTGCAGCAAACACATATGTAAGTTGAGACCGACCCACAGTTAATGGGATTAAATGTGAGTATATTTTGGGAAGAAAATGCTGGTGAGTAGGGCTTTCAGTGAATATGTTCCTAGAGCTGAATTGTTAGCAAAAACCATTTGGGCATGAAGAATTCCATTCCCAATGGGAGAATTACCCAGATCACCAAGATTCACATCTGGACTCCAAAACTGATCTCTTTTTGTCCTGCTGATTTCAATTCAATTCAACAAATAATTATTAAGAGCCTAGTATCTCCAAAACCAGAAAAAGAACTATGGAGACTGAATGCAGATCTGAGCATACTATTTTCACTTTTTGTTTTGTTTTGTTTTCCCTTTGGTTTTCCTTTTTGTTCTGATTTTCTTTCCCAACATGACTAATATGGGAAATACATTTAAAATGATTGTATACATATAACATATCAGATTGCTTGCTGTCTTGGGGAGGGGGAAGATAAGGGAGAAAGAGAGAAAAAAATTGGCATTCAAAATCTTACAAAAATGAATGTTGAAAAAAGGAAACTAAAAAAGAAAGAAAAGAAATTCCTTGAAGTCAAAAAAAAGGGGGGGGGAGAAAAAAAAAGAGCCTAATATCTACAAGGGATTGTGTTTGGGGATATAGACAGAAACAAAATAATCTTTGTTGTGTTTATAATCTATTGGGGAAAATGTCATGTATACTAAGATATGAAGTGATTTGAAATTAACAATTGGGCAGAGGGACAGTTCTGTCAAGGTTTCAAGCAGAAGGCTATACCTCCCAAGTCTTGACAAAAGGAGATCTGGATGATGGTGATGTGGGGCCAATGCATTCTGGGAATAAGGGAAGGACAGCCAGTGTGAATATAATAAGGCAAGAGAGAGCATTCTGAATTTGGGGAGTAGCACTGTTGGACAGAAACTTAGTGTGAGAAGAAGAATAATATATAATAAGCCTGAAAAGGTAATACCAGACAATAGGATGGAGAGTGGCTGAGGAATATTGGTAGTATCAAAAGTTAAGAAAGGACAAGGGAGATAAAGAAAAAAAAAAGGTTCTTAGATGTAGCAGTTAACAGATCACAGAGAGATCAGTTTGGGTAGAGGAGTGAATTTAGAAGCCTGAGTGCAGAGTTGAGAAGTAGGTGGTTAGATTGGAGGCAGTGTGAATACAAACAATTCTTTCTATGAGTTTGGCAGTAAAAAGAAGGAAAGATATAGAAAGATAGTTTGAGGGGAAAGCAGGATCAGGTGAAGGTCTTTTAAGGATGGAGGAAACCTAGGCATTTGAATAGCACTGTGGCATTGTATAATAAAAGCACCGAATTAGGAGTTGGCTAAGCTACCAGTTCCAGATCTCCCATTAAAAACCTGTATCAGAATCATTTAATCTCTCTTTTCCTCAGTTTTTTCATCTATTAGAGAGGAATTGGACTAAATCAGGAGTTCTTAACATAGAGTTCATAATTTCAAAAAAATATTTTTATAAATAATTCAATATAATTATTTTTCTTTGGAATTCTACATTTTTAAAAATTCTTTTAAAAACATGATGCCAAAAAGGGGTCCATAGGCTTCACCAGGTTGCCAAAGAGCCGCATGGCATAAAATATTAAAAATTCCTGGGCTAATCTAAGTCACATGAAAAAAATGCTCTAAATCATTATTGATCAGAGAAATGCAAATTAAGACAACTTTGAGGTACCACCTCACACCTTTCAGATTAACTAAGATGACGTGAAAAAATAATGATAAATGTTGGAGGGGATGTGGGAAAACTGGGACACTGATAAATTGTTGGTGGAGTTGTGAAACCATTATGGAGAGCAATTTGGAACTATACCCAAAGGGCTATAAAACTGTGCATACTCTTGGACCCAGCAGTGCCACTACTGAATCTCTAACCTAAGGAAATCATAAAGAAGAGAAAAGGACTCACATGTGCAAAAATGTTTGTAGCAGCTCTTCTTGTGGTTGCAAAGAATTGGAAAATGAGTAGATGCCCATCACTGGGGAATGGTTGACTAAGCTGTAGAATATGAATATTTTTGTTCTACAAAAAGTGATGAACAAGCTGATTTTAGAAAGGCCTGGAAAGATTTACATGAACTGATGCTGAGTGAAACAAGCAGAACCAGGAACACATTGTACCCAGTAACTGCAAGATTGAGCGCTGATCAACTATGAAAGACTTGGTTCTTCTCAGTGGTTCAGTGTTCCAAGGCAATCCCAATAGACTGGATGAAAAACTCCATCTGCACCCAGAAAAAGTACTATTGAGATTGAATGGAAATCAACACATGCTATGTTCACTTCTTTTTTCTGTTTTTCCCCCTCTCCCATGGATTTTCCCTTTTGCTCTAATTTTTCTTCCCCAATATGATTCATAAAACAATGTGTATTAAAAATAAATAAATTTTTAAAAATAAAAATGTAAATGTTGCTGCTAACAAAAAAATTCCTGGGTTAGAAGATACCCAAGGTCTCTTCTAATTATAAAATGTTATAATTTTTTTTGACATGCTATATACATTTATAATTTGTTTCTTACTAAACAGAAAATCTTGGCAGTCAGATCACAGGTAAAGAAGTAGCACGAAAAAATCCCACATATTATACAAGATCCAAACCCACATTTCTAAATAACATTTAAATATGAAATTTTCCTTTAGAAAACAATACAGACTCTTCAATTCTCAATCATCCTGAAGAATATTTTAAATTATTCTCAACACTAGAATTGTTGTGAAATATTAAGACAACTCTATGAGGGGGAGAGGAGGGAGGAAATGAAGAGGATAAAGAGACAGACACACAGAGAAAGACAGAGACAGAGATGGTAGAGAGAAATAGCATTTGTTAAAATCTTAGCTTATGGCAAGCACTGGGAATATTTTAAATTTAACTACAAATAATATTGTTCCTTTTACAAAATTGATTAAATTGGCAATAGGGTATAGAAAGTTTAGCTAGATATTGTAATCCAAGACTGCTCATAGTTGCCCATAATCATTAACTGTTGTCTTGGCTATCTATACACCACAGTCAGGACTTCTGATGATGGTAATCAGCTTTTCCTGATGTTGGTAACTGGGTGATTGGCTCATAGCCAATATCAACTAACAAGTCAGTACTAAGAAAATCAGCCCCAGAATATACGAAGTCTGATTTTTGGAGCAGTTATTGAATGTATGAGTGTTGAATGTATGGATGTGAGATATACAAAGAAGGAAAGAGTGTTTTCCTGTGGAGCTGGGTAGTTTGTGAATAAGTTTGGAGTGTTGGGTTCGACTGTATGGTAAACCTTGGTTTAGGGCATGTGGGAGGGAACAAGAATCTAGGTGGTAAATAGAGGAAAGGGCCCCATCCTTTCTTATCATCCCAGCCTAAGCAATTAGTTGTGGACAATGTATACCTGCTCTATCCAATGCTTCCCTCAAAGAGCAAGTGGAGTTTCTTGGGATGATTATTTTAAGAGCTCTGACAAATATGATGTTTCTTAATGGCCAAGGTACATGTCATCCTATCAATGCCCTGGGTGAGAGTTTGTATAGGTCCCTCAGAAGGGTTTTATATAATAAGATACAAAAGTAAACCCAGGAGAGTTTGGAACAAATATTTGAGGCACAGGCCTGGGGATAGAGAATCCAGACTTCACACAGCTTCTTTCAGGTTAATGAAATTTAACATTTTTCCCCCCACTGGAAATGATATCACCTATCATTCACTGATTATTCTATAGACTGGATACTCATCTAATGTATCATTTTTCTACAAGGTCAGAAATTAAAACCAGACTATGGTCACTTGTAACCAATTTTTCCCCCCAGAAATTAAAGACCAAGAAACTGAATACTTCTTTTAAGTTGTTGGGAGCCAGCATTATCTGTCTGGATTTAAGAGATAATTCTCCTTCCTGCAGTGGAAAGAAAGCACATCCCCCCCTTTTAGTAAAAAACAGCAATAGGACAAGCACCTTAACTGATAAGAGACTTAATGCTTGTGTCCTCAGCATTAAGAATAATGTTTTATGCATATTTTTGTTCCAGACTTCTGTTTTCTTCCCTGTAGATAACTCCTTCATGAAGTAACAATGCAAATTAGTAGCTGTTCTGCAATTCACCTGTTGAAAGAGTTTGTATTCAATCATGTCCAACTTTTTGTGACCCCATTTGGGGTCTTCTTGACAGAGATATTGGAATGGCTTGCCATTTCCTTTTCCAGCTCATTTTACAGATGAAGAAACTGAGGCAAAATTAAGTGACTTGCTCAGGATCATACAACTAGTGTCTGAGGTTTCAGGGGTTACCTGAGGCATAAATAAGTTAAGTGACTTATTTAATGTCACATAACTGATATATCAGAAAAAAGAATAGAACCCCAAGTTTCCTGCTTCCCATGTCAGTCTTTTATTTCATACACTAGAGGTGCTGGCTTCAATATATTTAACAGGAACCAGATTAAAATAATTGGGAAATAGTTAACAAAATAAATAAAGTACAACAAAATATAGTTAATGTTAAAATAGAGTTTTCTAAGTCAACCTGCAGCTAACAGGATTCTTGTATATAGTGTATTGGACTTGTTTCTATTTGAATTTGAGACATTCTCCCAGGCTGCCTTTTTCACTTTAAATATGCATTAAGTGCTGGATAAAAGCTTGTTGAGTTGAAATTAATTTATGTGATATACTTTTAACATATGCATTTTTTCCAAAGAACTCTTGATTGTTCTAAATCACAACTATGCAGCCAATTTAAAGCATGCTAGCTTGAAAGATTAGTTTGAATGACCATTCTGGTGATTAGCTGCATCCAACAAAAACTTTAGTAAGCAGTTTCCCTTCATGCTGAATAAATGTGCATCTTGGTCCATTTGTTATTCAGTTGTTTCAGTCACGTCCAACTTTTCATGACCCTCTTTGGGATTGTCTTGGCAAAGATGCAGGAGTGGTTTGGAATTTCCTTCTCCAGTTCATTCTACATTTGGGGAAATTGAGGAAATTAAGTGACTTGCACAGGATCACACAGCTAGTAAATATCTAAAATTGGATTTGAATTCATGAAGATTCTGGTCAAGCACTCTTTCCATTAAACCACTTTGTTGCTCTTCTTGGCGCTTTAAGTCGTGACAAATACTGACGTAATTTGGGACCAATCAGGCTGAGACACCCTGGAAAGTTCCAAATTGGGAAAAACAAACAAACAAACCAGAATAAGCAGGCGAAGAAGGTGGCCAGCCCACATCTGGTTTCTATCAACTAACTAGTTAAGATTAGAGCCAGTAGGGCTGAAAGCCAGGTAACCTTGCTTTCTCTAAGGAAGAATATAGACTTCAGTGAGTGTTGAAGCTCTCCTAGAAATACTCTCCTGAGTTGCATTCACCAATGTGGTCACTTAGAGGCTGACCACCCCAGGTTCCAGGTACTCTATATGTCTGCAATACTAAAAATGGAGTTCATAAGCCATCATCAGTGCATTCACCTTTAACAGTCAGACAGTTGATGCACCTAGCTCATAGTAAAAGCATTTACTGAAATAGCACAGCATGAAAAGCAGTAACAAAACCTCAACCCTAAAATTTAAACCTTTGTTTGGGGGTATCAGGGATGGGCAATATTTCAGACCTTGAGATTTAAGACCCTATTAGAGATGGAGATCCTAGCATGCTGAACCATGATAGAAAATAAAGACAGAGCCTCTCCTTCCCTTTCACCATGGCTTTAGGAAATAGAAGAACTTAAGAAGTTCCTAAGAATTTAACTGGGATTGAGTTTCCCCAAGAGAGAAGAGCATCATCTGGTAGATTCCTGTTTTAGCTAAATATTGTTGCTAACTAGATGCTAAAATCTGCTGTCCTATGTATCACATATGTAGAAGTGCTATAAGCACCTTCAAAATTTTTGTACTCTGAGACAAAGCTCTGATTGCTCTACCTTTAGTACAATCTTGCTTTTAGAGGATTTTCTCCTCTTCTCTAGTTTGACAGTTTATCAAACCTAAACACAATTCTTTTAAAATATCTGTAGATACTAAGGGTTTTGCCAGCACACAGTTCTACCACCAAAGTTTGCACAGGTCTTATAAGAGTCAATAGGATTCCAAGCCATTATTAGAGAAGAAGGGCAGGGAAGGGAGAAAACTGGGGGAGAGGGGGGAGACAGAGAGAGAAAGAGACAGAGAGGAGAAAGAAATAGAGAGAGAGACAGAGACAGAGACAGAATAGAGGAGGGATGGAGGGAGGGAGAGAGAGAGAAAGAGAGACAGACAGACAGAGACACAGAGAGACAGAGAGAGACAGAGAGACAGAGACTAGAGGGAGAGAGGGGGAAAGAGAAGGAAAGAGAGGGAGAGAGAGGGAGGGAGAGAGAGGGAGAGAGAGGGAGGGAGAGAGAGTATGCAAAAATCATGTCAACAATATCTTCTTAGATGAAGGGGCTGGAGGGAGAAACTGGGCAGGAAGATGGAGATATAACCTCAAAGACACCTGCAGATAATATCCTTGGGTTTGAATTTTGCTGAAAGAAAAGAGGGCTCCAAGGAGTCTTTGATGTCTCCACAAGACTTTGAAGCTGTGTCAAGACCACAGGACAAAGGCAGCACTATCCATGCAAATTTAGAAACAGAAGAAGCTAAAATGCAAAGCCATTTTAAGCAGTGGCAAAAGCTCTATCCCCAGAGAAATAACATGGCACTTTATCAGGAAAGAAAATATAAAAGCAAGCATGAACAATATGTGTGTGTGCATATATACAAATGTATATATATATATATATAATGTATACACACATATTTTTAAATTCATTAGAAGAGCATAATCATTAGCTAACTGGAGGATGGCCTAGATTTACTCACAAACCTTTGATATAGCTATTTTCTTTGGTCAAGAAAGCCATTATTATACCAACAGGAAAAGATGTTCTGGACTTAGGTTGCTTCTATATCTGATAACTATTTTAATCTTCTCTGGGCTCAAGCCAAAAGCCCACATAATTCTGAATAAGAGACTTTAAACATTTGTTAACAGTTGTTAAAACTGTTACTGTCCTATATGCAGGTATGAAGAGTCAGTTAACAAAATAAAAGCTGGAAGGGACCTTAAATATCATGTAGTCCCATCCCTTCATTTTACAGATGAGGAAACTGAGTCCAGAGAAGGGAAGTGCCTTTGGTCATATTCGAGAAAGAATAAGACATGTGCCTGAAATGCAAGTGAAGTGTAGACAGACACTATACATAAACTTTGTTTTTTAAAAGCCTTTAAATGATTTTTTGGAAATATGCTCATAAGTTTGTCATAATATACAGTATGAAATTTCCAAAAAGTATTTTAATCAAATAGAAAAAACAAACACCCTGGGATTGGGGACAGAGAAGTTAGCGTTTGAGCTTTAACTTTCCCCACAAAGGCTTTATTGCAGGAGGTCTCCAGTAGTTGTAAAGGGATTGTTATTGGATGTTCACAAAGTCCAAATTTTTTTTAGGGGGGGAAGACCAGCATATGACAACATAATCAAAGTGTAATTTCAAAATGAAATGTTATGACTATCCAAGGAAATTGCATTTTAATTCCTAACTGGTGAAGACTGAGGGCTGGCTCAGCCTCTATGTGAGATCAGGACTATAGCCAGGAGATGCACTTACTATCCAGTCCCAGGGACAGTGCCAGCCTCCAGCACAAGGCTGACTTAAAGGCCAATGGGTGTCTCAGAGAAAGGAAAGTTAAAGAAAAGCAAGCAGCATGGGAATCAAAATCTGGCAGGATTGTTCTGGCAAAGGTTTAAAAACTGACTTGCCAAGAAAAATGTGCAGAGGACACTTTTTAAATTTAATTTACATTATCAACATTTACCCCATCACTTTCTTATGTCTAGGCAATCAACAGAACAAAAGAGTAAGCCCTGGTTGTAGTTTATGTCCAAGGTGTAAATGCTTACACTGAACATTTAACAATCAACTCTAAGCCTTTAGGATCTTGCACATACCTGAAATCAGGGCTGAAGACCTGAAGAGGATCCTTTGGATGAATACTCTAGATCTATGAGTAAGAGCACCCACTCTTACTCTACTCCTAAATTATATTTTCCCTACACAAAGGTCATGAGTGAAAAATTATTGATTCTCTTCTCTCATGAACTACACTAAATGCACACAGGAAAGCTTTTTAGGCAAGAATCAGTTCATAACTCTCCCTTCTCAAACCCCTCAAGTGTTCTTGTTTGCATAGCACTTAGAATCAATAAGGAAGAGCTGATAAGGAAATAGATACTAAATATAGACAGCTTTTTAATGAAATTCGGCTGTGTGAGGGAAGAGAAATGTGAGATGGTCGCCGATGAGATAGAAGTCTCATGGCAAAGCTTTTTTAAGATTACCTAAGGGGGAGGAAAAAAAGAATACTTTCAGTTGGGAGATCAGGAAAGATGGCAAGGAAGAACTGGTACCTGAACAGATCCTTGAAGAAAAATATGGATTTTGAAAGGTGCAAAGTAGGAATAAGTTGTTACAGGAATCAGAGACAGTTAGTATACCCATGGTACACCTGTAGGAAGATGTGGAACTGTCGAGTTCAGGGAACACTGAACAATATGGTGTGGCTGGAACATGAATGAAAGAAGAGGGAGGGCAATATAAAGACAGCTAGAATCCATAATAGAGAAATGGTCAAAGGATATCAAGACACAATTTTCCAGAAAGGAAAAGTATGTAAAAATTAGTCCAAATTTTCTAATGATAGAAATGCAAATCAAAACAATTCCAAAACTTTGCCTAATAGCCACCAAATTGACAAAGGTGATAAAAAAATGTAAATAGTAAATACTCAAATAGTAAATTTGGAGGGGCTGTAGGATGACTGGTATACTCATGCATTGGTAGTAGAGCTGAGAATTAGTTCAATAATTCTGGAAAATAATTTGAAATTATTCAATAAAAGTGACTGAAATTAAAATGTTTATGTCTTTGAATTCAGACTCTGTATGTTAATGTTGTTGGATCTACAGGAAGTTCCCTGATGTTATTCATCCTCCATTCTTGGGGACAATCATTGTCATCAGGAGGGTGATGTTTTGACCAAAGGCAAAGTGTAATATCCCATGTATACAGAAATATTCGTAGTAGGACTACTCCCTCATTTCCACTTTTCACCTTTTATCTTCTTTCAAGATTCCCCTTGGTATCACTTCTTTTGTGACGCCTTCCCAAGATTCTCCAATTGTTAGGGAATTGTTCCTTCTTAATTTTTCCTGAAAGACTTTATTTATTCCTGATCCTTTTTCTTACCATACTGTTGTTCAGTTGTGCCCAACTTTTGTACCCCACAGACAATCACATACTTTTGCTATCCATGGCTTTTTCTTGGCAAAGATACTACAGCAGTTTGTCATTTCCTTCTCCAGTTAATCAAGACAAACAGAAATTAAGAAATTAAGATTCTGGATCACACGACTAGTAAGCACCTGAGCTTGATTTGACCTCAAGTCCAGTAATCTATCCACTGAGCCACCTACTTACTTCCACTTAACTGTATATACATTATTGTTGTTGTTTAGCTGTGTCTGACTCTTCATGACCTCATTTGGGGTTTGCTTGGCAAAGATACCGGTTTGCCCTTTCCTTCTCCAGTTCATTCTACAGATCAGGAAATTGAGGAATGAGGTTATGTGACAGCTATTAAGTGTCTGAGGCCAGATTTGAACTCAGGAACATGAGTGTTTCTGACTTCAGGTCACCATTTAGCTGCTCACTATATGTGTGTGTGTACACACATATGCATACACAAAAATATGCCTATATGTGTGTACATATATACATGTATGTATATATGTCTATAGGTCGATATGAATTTTTTTCAGTGTACCTGTTTTTCCTTTGAGTAAAATGTAAGTTCCTTAAGATTAGGGACTGATTCGGTTTTGCCTTTATATCCCCATCACTTAGCACACTGCCTGGCACACAGCAGGTGCTTAACTTATGTTTTCAAATTGTATCTAATTTATCTTTAGATTATCTCAATGACTAAGTAACTGCACCATTTACAAATGGCTCATGAAGCCAAACTGGCTCAGCATAGTGCTTTGTCCTTTTTGGGAGCCTAATAAATATTTGCCGAATTTAATTCAGCTGTTGAAATCATTTAAAAAAAAAACACACAAAATAAATGTTCTCTTTAATAATTCATCATTCATTATCAAAAACTGTAGTCTCAGATCCAATACTCACTCAAGTCTCTCAAATACAGCCAATAAACTATAGAGGGGGCTCCCTTGATATTTTTTTAAATGGTCATGTCTGCTAATGATTGTATAGATTATGACCATTTAAATGAAATCTTGGGCTTCTTGGGATGTTGTGTTGGAAATAATCTTAGTAGTGGAGCTCCCTCCCCCCCCCATATTTAACAAATGATCACATCTGCTAACTTTGTATAGATTATGACCATCTAAGTGAAATCTCAGGGTTTTTGAGAAATAGAGTTGGAAATAATCTTAGAGGCCATTTAATTCATCCCTTCTGCCAAGATTTAAAGTTAAATCTTTTGACTCCAAATCTGATTCTGTTTCCAGGATACCATAAACTCCATCTTATTCACAAATGGTCTGGTTCTGCCTGTCACATATAAGGAATTTCCCAAAAGTAACCAAAAATGACCTGTCAGGGAGAAATTGAGATATGGGATCTGCACATAATAAGCTACCTAATTTTGTGGTATCATGATGACACAAAAATTTCAAATCCTACTTGGACAGCAACTTTGCAATATCTTGACTGATATGAGCCATTATCGCCGTAACGTAGGAGACTTACAAGGGATGATGGCCAAATAACTGAAAGGCATTTTACTGGGGAGAATAAGGAATTTCCTGACTGTGGGAGATGGCTTAGATGAAAATAGTTACAAATATTCCAGATATTCACAACCCCCAGATTTAAATTCTAACTTCAGGAGAGGCTCAAGAGAAGCTTTTCAAGACCGGTTGAAGAGCTGTGGTTCCTTCAAGCTAAAGGAGAAAGTTTTTAACCTAATGCAACTTTCAAGGATGACACCATCAATGGACAGACACAGAACCTCCATGAATCAGGTTCAAAGTCTCATCCCGTTACTCTAAGATCTTAATCTACCATCCTAGAAAGGGGAGGAAACTTGGAGAAGAGACTCCTCCTTCTCCTGTGAATCAGAATCAGAGAAACTAATTTCTAGGGAACTTCAGAATTCATCATCTTCTCCAATTTATCTGGTGTACCACTTGGTTGTACAAAGTTGTGTACACACTATTTCCTTCATTAGATAGGGAGCTTTTTAAGGACAGGTACAGTGTTTTTGCCTTTCTTAGTTCTTAGTTTCTTAGTATTCCCCAATGCTCAACCTGACACATCAGTGTTGTGCCTGGTGCAGAGAAGTCAATACTGGTTGATTGACTAGTCAAGTCCAAGGCATAATTTGCTCAATACCTAACTAATTTTAGGTCTGGTCTGCTCTAAGGGCCCTTTTGGCACCAGAGGCACCAAACTCTCATTTAAAGGGAGTTTTCTCTTCCAACCCTGCTCTCATCCCTCAGAAGACCATGACTCAGAGTCATTTACAGAAGAGAGAGGAAATCTGGGACAATCCACCTACCAAAGAAATAATAATAGCAGGCGTTTCTACAATGCTTTATATAAATCATCTCATTGAAGTCTTAGAAAAATCCTGCAAAGCAGGTAGTAAGGGCATCATTTGTCCCATTTTACAAATGAGGAAAATGAGACTAAATGAGGCTAACCAACTTGCCCATGGTCATACATTAAACAGATGAAAGGGGTTAGATTGAAATCTAAACTTTCTTATTCCAAACCAAGTGTGCTACCCACTCTATCCCACTATTTTTCTAAATCCCCTCAGAACTGTCTTTTTGCAGCATATATGGAGTTAGCAATATTGTATCACTGGTGTACATACACTAAGGATCACTGTTCACCATTAAGACAAATGTTTCTTACTTGTACATCTTCAAAGCAGCTCCAAGCATTAATCATCAGACATATGTTGAAGGGTTGGAGGACTGGGGAAGTTTACAGAGGGCTTCATTAAGAATAAAGGAACAGGACACTCTCTAGCTTGCTGTCAGATCTGACATAGGTTGCACACAGTATTTTTTTTCCTTTTTATTTCTTTTAACCTATTAAATAAAACTGTAAAAATAGTGAATGGCACTACTATAAGTAGGAAAGCATTCTGCACCCTCAATTCTACATTGGCAAAGTAAGGGACAAAGCTATTACCTCAAATTTGTAAGGGATCACCATATAGCTCATAGAAGAAAATAAACATCCCACCCTCTCACCCAGACCAATCCACAGCTGTGATTCACACAGGGGATTCTCCTAAGGCCAAAACCACAAAGCCTGTGCCTTCCCAGGTTCTAAGCAGTAGCAATTCCAGAGGACAACTTATAGTCACTGGGTTTATATTCATTGTGGCATATGGATTCTTATTTACAGTAAGATTTGTTTTTACCTTTTTAATGTTTGAAACAATTTCCCTAGCAGGGGACTGGGTAGTTTAAGGGGCAGTAACACGATCCTGGGCCATCCACCACTACATCATTGATTGGCTGCTAGCCCGGCTGGTAGTTCTTAAAAACTTGAAAGCTGGCTGCCCATGTGAGTAGCAGTCCATGAGATATTAGTTGCAGATATTTATCTTTAACTGAAATTTAAAACAAACAACAAAAAAAACCAAAACAGCCAGAAAGGAGGATAAGAAATGAGACTTAGACCTCAGTCATAGGTCTGCATCCAATAAGAGGGTCCTGTATTTATTGTGGTTCAAATCCATGAAAAAAGCTGATAATGTCTGTCACTAATAGATGAGATGTGTGGTCATGGAAACAACTCTGCATTTGATGTCAGAAGGCCTGGATTTGCATCTGGGAGCTGCCATCTGTGTGAATGTAGAAACATCATTCAACCTTTTTTGAGCTTCAGTTTCCTCATTTGTAAAATGAAAGGACTGAATTAGATGTTCTCTAAGGTTTCTCCCAATTCCAGATCCTAAAATCATATGACTTTTTCAGTTAATCTTTAAGAGTATTACTTTATGGACACTTCAGGTCTGTAAAGAACTGATTATAGTATCTTATAATATTAACATAAATCATTGTGAGTAGCTTTGGCAAAAATGACAAACTGTGTTCTAAAGTAGCTTTTTCAAAGGAAAAAAAAATGTTTTTTTTTTTCAATATCCTAGTGAAGGCAGTTAAACCAGTGAACAAAAATGCCAGCATGCGTACAGGTATAATTAAATTAACTGAATTGTTCTTCAGTCATTATCCAATTTTTCATGACTCCATTTGGGGTTTTCTTGACAAACATACTGGAGTGGTTTGTTTTTTCCTTCTCCAGCTCATTTTACAGATGAGGAAACTGAGGCAAACAGAGTTAAGTGATTTCCCTAGGGTTACATAATTAGTAAGTATCTGAGGCTATTTGAGCTCAGGAAGAGAAGTCTTTCTGACTGCTGGCCAGGTGCTCTATTTACTTCACCATCTGACTGTCCTGTACAAATAAATACAAATTGGCTAATCACTCATGGAAATTAGCTGTGACAAATGTATGCAGAGAATCCTCTCTTGGAAAAATGGGGTTGGGAGCTAATTATTTCTATTAGGGGTCATTCAGTCAACAAGCAACTATTAAGTTCTGTGTGCTAGGAACTACATATAGATACTGTGATATTTGAAGGGATATTATTTGATCTACAATCCATCCAAATGCATATAATAGGGTTCTACTCTATCTCCCCTTAGAGGAAGCTAATGCTCACATGCTGCTGTTACCCATGAGTCTATATAGACATGGCTGCAAAAGTCAATGAATGACCTGCCTGCCTTCTGATTACAAAGCTCACATTGTTCATTAAAGATGCCCAACCAGGAAGGAGAACAGCACAGAGCACACATTTACATATCTAAGGTCACATAAAGCAACAAACCACACTGTAAGAATGATTTGAAGTTATATGAGTCAAAATGGGCTTTCTTTGAAATGACAGATAAATATCACAGGTATGTTAAATAATGTAGACAACATAAGACACATTTATTACAAATTGCAAATTAATCAATCTAAATAGTATATAGATACAAGAAATATCACTTAGTATCTGTTTGCACATCTGTGGCACTACAGTAACAGAACTAAGCTAAATTTTTGCCTTCCAAGTAATTTATAATGATGGGTAAAATTTATGTCTTTACTTCACACAGTATCACAGTATCTGTCATTTGACTATGAGCATCTTAAGGATTGTCTTTATTAATTGTATCCCCACTGTTTAATATAGTACCTGGCACACGGTAGGCATTTGATAAATGTTCATGGGGCAGGTATGTGACACAGTGTGGATAGAGTGCCAAGTCTGGAGTTAGAAAGAACTGAGTTCAAATCTGAAATAGACTCTAGCTGGTGACTCTAGACAAATTACTATACTTTGTTTACCTCAGTTTATTAATCTGTAAAATGAACTGGGGAAGAGTAGGTTTAGGGTTTTCTCAAAGAATTTAAAGGAATCTAAAGGGGGGGGGGGCTAAGATCAGTGATTAATAACTATGAAAGAACTGACTTACTCTCTACCAACAACTGACCCAAATTCTTCCGCCACAGTCTGCCCAAATAGTCTGTCTTGATTGCTGGATGCTAATAACTGCTGACATTTCCTTATTTTGTTATACAAATGTGCTCCCAGCAAGGAGCCTATGGGTTTCTGGTCACAATCCTCCTATAAAGGATACCCTTAAAGTCAACATTACCAAAATGTTAGGAAAAAGTGAAGAAGAACCAGCATTACTTACTTTATTAAAACAGGTATTATTATTGTCTGGATAAAACATCAGATGCTTGCATGTGCATGTGCACACACACACAGGCTATAGAAGAATTATATAAGAAAAGTTACAAATTGTTCTTTAGTCCAATGACACAACTTCAAGGACATCATTGACAATAACATATACAAATAGTCATTCAGCCTTAGTAATGCTAATAGTAATGGCAACATTAATAATGGGGAAAAAAACCTAAAATCAAAAATGTCTCCAAAAAACATAATCAGAAAGCTTCCTTTCAATAGAGAAAGCAGAGGGAGAAAAAAGGAAAGGAAGTTAGGAAGGTAATGGAAAAGATAAGAATAAAGGAATCTTGTTGGAGAACAGAGGGAACATAAGGGACAAAGAGGATGAAAGATTATTATAAAATGGAGTAATACAACATGCCTAGTGACCATACTATGTAAATGAAAAGTAATGCTGTGGTGGAATATTATTACTCAGAACAATCTGAGAAATTTTGTAAACCTGCCTATATCAATGTGATGAAAACAATTGCCAACAGTCCTATTTAATCTCACAGAACTGCAAAGTTGGAGACATACCCAAAAGAATCAAAGAATATTGGATCAATGGTAAGAAAGAGCAGAATTGTTACCCATAAAAATTCTGAAAGAGGTGTTAGTAGCAACTCACCTTATGAAGAGCTCGTTCCTTCAAAGAAAAAAAAAAAGACAGAAAACAAATCTCATTTTAGGACAGTACATCAAAAAACCATATTATACTGTAATTACATACCCAGAGCTATATAGCTACTAGGGTAAACTGTGTGTAGAGCATTCTGTCTTCAGCTATACCACAAGAAGCAAAAAGCTCTCCAAGAAGTTTGCAAAAGTACAAACTGTAATGTGCATTTTGGTCCAAGGGCTTTCCCCTCTCCCTGCTCCTTTTTCATATCCTCATGGAACTTGGCTCAGTTCTCCATAATTTGTTGGCAATGAAAACCAAAGTCAGTCTTCCAAAGCTACAGCAGTGCCTCAACATGAGTGTAATGGAATTGAACAGAATACACACAATAGCCAATATGCTTCCCTCCTTACCTCAGTCATTAAAATTGAGTAACTATCTAACAGAAAAATGTTTCTTCAATAACCAAAAAACTGTCTTTCTTTCAGCCAGTTATTTTAACCTAAAAGATGACATAGGTCTTAACCAGAATATGAAACAACTCTATACTTATTTTCCATTTGAGATACACAGGGATCTGCAGACAGGGGAATGGTTGAAGGAAGAGTTTAGGGAGGACATTTAGACATTGGGAACACTGGATTATAAAAAGGTACCCCCTTTGTGATTCCAAAGAAATAACTATGAACTGGCTTAAAAATTGTTAGCATTGGGGACAGCTTGGTGGCGCAGTGGATAGAGCACCAGCCCTGAAGTCAGGAGGACCTGACTTCAAATCTGGTCTCGGACACGTAACAGCTGTGTGACCCTGGGCAAGTCACTTAACCCCAATTGCCTCAGCAAAAAAAAAAAAAAAAAACCAGTAAAAAATTGTTTGCATTTATGTAGTACTTAAAGCTTTACAAAACATTTTATAAATATCTCATTTGATCTTTAAAATAACTGATGTAGGTAGATTCTGTTATTATCACTATTTTACAAAGGAGAACATTGAGGTAGACTGTGGTTAAGTGACCTGCTTAGAACCACATAGTAACTAAATATCTGAGGCTGGATTTGAATTCAGGTCTCCCTGACTTCAGGTCCAGCCTTTCATTCATTTTACCATCTAGCTCACTTAATTCAACAACAACAACAACAAAACCCAACAACCCATAAATAAAGTGATCAGGTTTTCGATGCTAATAGATT
The DNA here is from genome assembly GCA_023553655.1 of Myrmecobius fasciatus. Classification (NCBI taxonomy): domain Eukaryota; kingdom Metazoa; phylum Chordata; class Mammalia; order Dasyuromorphia; family Myrmecobiidae; genus Myrmecobius; species Myrmecobius fasciatus. Next base: position 228,669 of record JAJPUD010001222.1, on the reverse strand, counting down.
TTGAGACTATTTAATATTTACTTTCATTAGTTCTGCACTTTATTAGACTGGTAGGGAATTTCAGGTGGAAAAAAACTTCCCAGGGAAGTCAGAACACAATGATTTGACCAGATTTCTCACTTAAATTACACAAAAACGACTCTTTCAGGCATTCCACCAAAGTCTGGTGGAAAAGGGCCAAAGAATCTAGTAAATAATAAATCAGAAAACTGGGATGAGTTTAAAAGGACAAGGCCCCTCCTTGGGCCCCACAAGGCCATCATCTATAAAATGAAACAGTTGCTCCCTAAGGCCACCCCACCCCAATCCCACCTTCCCAGGTAACATAAAGGATAGAACCCTAGGCCTAGAGTCAGAAAGAAATGAGTTTCAATTTGGTCTGGGATACTATCTATAGGGAAAGTCACCTAATCCATGTCTGGTTCAGTTTCCTCAATTGTAAATTGAGGATGATAATACTAGTACTTGCCTCCCAGAGTAGTTGTGAGACTCAAATGAGACTATATATATAAAGCACATGGTAGGTGCTTAATAAATGCTTGTTTCCTTTCTTCCTTCCCTTCTAAAACAGCTAGTCTTTGAAAATCTTGTCATGCTCACATCACAGGGTTGTTTGTTATAAATACCAAATGGTACACATGAAAACACTTTGGAAATTGTAAAGAGTTATAATTATAGAGTTCATTTTTGCAAAGTGCTTTTCTGTTTAAAAAAAAAAAAACAAAGCAGGTGATGAAAGTATTCTTGCCATTTTACAGATGGTAAAAAAAACTGAGATTTAGGAAGGTTAAATGGTTTGTGGGAGTAAACTCGAAGGTGAGCTTAGAACTTTGCCTGCTGTTTTAGTGCCCTCTACACAAAGAGTAATAGGATCTTCCCAGAATTTTAGCAGCAATTGAGAAGTGTGAGAAACTTCCATTATGGGAGACCCTTCCATCAAGGCAGATCTCTAACTTTTCTACTAAATAAGTCCTAAAGAATTGCTTAAGACCATTGTCTTGTCTATCTCAACATAAAATCAGAGGATTTGAACCTGAGTTTCCCTCATTCCATGCCTAATGCTCTAGCCACTACACCATACTACCTTTGCTGCTAAAGCAGACAGGGCAGCAGCTTTACAACACAACTCAACTAAGGCTTTAATTTCTACATCAGCACCGACGCAGAGGGCAGCTATAAGTGGGAAGGAAGTGAAAAGAATGCCAGGCTTGGAATCAAGAAGACTAGCAGTCCTGAGTTCAAATCTAGATTGAGATACTTGCTAGTTGTGTGACTCTCGGTTTGTTGATCTGCAAAAATGAGCTGGAGAAGGAAATAGCAAACTACTCCATTATCTTTGTTAATGGGGTCATGAAGAGTCAGAAATCACTGAAAAGAACCAATATCTCCCAAAGTGGGGGTCTTCAAAGCCTGTTGTAGGGGTTCTTATGACTTCTAAAAATCCTTAAGCATTTTATCTAAGCTGTCAGACTCTGGTGAAATATAAAATAAAACCCCAAAGAACACATATCCAAAGGGCCATAAAACTAGAGACCTCAGAACCATCTACTCAAGCATCTTAATTTTACAGATAAAGAAATTCAAAGATAAAGAGGTTTCATGAAGAGGCAGGATTTGAACCCAAGTTCTCTGACATCAAAGCCAAAGAATTCTGTGTTTGCAAAAAGCAGGCATCCATGATCATTAACTTTTGGAATCCTAACCAACTAAATCATTTCACAGCATTATAGAATTAGAACTTGAAAGTTCATTCTTTATTGTGAATACACAGAATAAAACCTATAAAATTTTAGCCTGGGAAAGGACATAAGTAATAATCTAGTCCAACTCTCTCCTTTTACAGATAAGGAAACCAAGGCTTGGTGCTGCTAGAGGACTTGCCCATAGTAGTACAATTAGTTATCAGAAAAGCTGGGACTAGAAGATGGGTCTGTCAGCATCATTGCTTCATCCACTTTTTAAAAAAGTATACTTAAATAATTTCTGGGTAGATTTTTTTTTGCTCTGATTACTCATGAGCATTAATTCTTACCGTATCTTCATTCATATTGAAATCACTTGCTTTATTGACCATTCATTGACTACTAAATACAGTAGTGCCTTTTATTGGAAACATTTTATACGAAAATCTTTGTGGGCTTTCATTTAAAATAACAACCAACTATTACTAGAGAAACAATATTCCTTTGGATAGGTTTTTACAAAATCTTGCCTGTTATTTAAAACATACACACACATATAGAGTTCATAGATATTTTTTCCACAGTTCCAGTCATGTACAGTACTGTACTGTATTAGTTCTGTTTGCTTTCTCTCCTCCCTACTCTGCCATCAAGTTAAACCTACTGAGGCTGAAGGCTACTTTCCCTTTTTTTCTCCCCCAACCCAGTCTTGCTACTTGTCTTGTTTGGGATTTGTAACTTCCTGGTAATAACAACAGACAGAAACTGGGAATGGTTACCAGTTCTCTGTCCTCCACTTGTAAGCAAACACCTGACAAATCAGCTCACCTTAGTCATTATTCATCCGTCCCCACATCCACATAGCTGCTTGGCAGGTCAGCCTGCCCCATTCCCCTACCTAATGCAATCAATGCTGGGAAGTGGCTTTTTAGACAGCTTCCCAGCCACCCCAGTTACTCCCCAAAGCACTAGTGACTTGTGGAGTACTGCAGTGGAACTCTAAGTTCCTTCCTTCTGGGAAATAAACAGGACTGTTTACCTTCCAGAGGGCGTCTCCTTTAGGACACAAATAGCTGTGCCATGGGATGTCCTATTTCAGGTGGTTTATCAGAGTTGGGGAATCCAGCCTCCCAGGTGGATTGGGGGGGTGGTGTCACACCTTCCTCACCTAGGTCTCCGGGGCCTTAGCAACAATCAATCGATCAACAAATATTTATTAAGTATGTACCACGTGTCAGGTAGCCTGTTAAACGCTGGGTACACAAATTTCTCCAACTCTTGAGTGTTGGGCGGGAGCTTGAAAGATAGATTGGGGGAATTGGAGGGGGACGGAAGAAAGTAGTACGAGGAACAAGGTGGAAGTGAGTGGGGTTTGGAGAAAAGGTAAAAAGGGGGATGGAACATAGTCAGCCAGCCACCCCAGTCACACGAAGAGCCCAATTTCCAGTTGCCGGTTAATCAGGGTCAGGGTTCAAGAGAAGGAAGGGCTACCGGGGCGCAGGTATTCTCCAGGTTGGCGAAAGGATGGCGCAGCCCCTTTACAGAGCTCCGCAAGTCGGAAATCAAGATTTCATCTTTTCTCTTTTCTCTCTCTCTCCCGTCCTCCACGGTCCCTATGAGGAGCTCAGAGGGGCTAAAACAGCCTCTGGCTTACCCGACCCCGGAAAGGCTGAGGGGTGTGTGAGATTTGGAAGCACCACTTGTTCCCTTTCCCTTGCAGGCCCCCACTCTGCTCACTTGAAGCAGTGTGCCTATCTCTCCCTCCTTCACCTTCACTTTGGTAACCATAAGATCTTCCATCTCCCTATCTCCCCTCCCTATCAGTGAGTCGACGAATCCAGTTCCCCTGCCCTTCGGCTCCGGTACGCACCACTTGAGACTCGCACGCGTGGGTGAACGGCTCACCTTACTTCCCAGGGACGCCTGAGGGAGACAGCCCCCAGCCCAATGGTCCTCCTCTTTCCTTGTTCCCCCAGACTCACCAGATGGCCATCCTGTCCTTGGGATAGTCCAGTCGCTCCAAGCAGCCCAAGAAATGGGGCAACGTGTGTGCAGCGTTACGAGCCAGGATGGTCACAAACACTGTGGGTTTCTGCAAGGACGACTCTGGGAAAACTACCACCTCCGCCTCTGCCTCCGGGTCTTTGGGGTCTGCCTCAGCCGCGAAGCGCGCCCGCAGGCAGCTCCAGAGCGAAGCCAAGGAAAGTAAGACCAGCAGCCATGACCAGGGGCGAAGGGTGGCGGGGCGCTCAGCCATGTTACGCGCCCGATGAGTCCTCTGCTGAGGAGAGCACGGAGCGACACTTCCCTGCAATCTGAACAGAGCCAAGAGAGCCAAGCAGCCAGACGAGACTGAGCGGGGCTGGGCAGAGAGCGAGGGGGTGGGGATGAAGGGAGGGGTGCGATTCTGCTGCGGAGCTGCTGCCGCCGCTCCTGCTGTTTTTGTGGTTGCTGCTACTTCGGCTGACACTGTCACAACTAGGGCTCGGGCTCACGGCAGAGAAGGCTGCAAGGGGGGAAGGTCGATATGAGCTCAAGCAGCCTAGTACACGCACAAACTTTACGCTAGTTTTATAGTGCACTCCCACCCACCCCTACCCTCCCTCTAGTCCCAACTCAGACGCCTGGGGCTTAGGAAATGTACAAACTCCTTAACCTGCCCGATCCCCTGGTCAACCGAGACAGTCTCAGACAAACGTGCCGGTTTGGTTGTTTGTCCCCAGTCCGGCGGAAAGTTCCTGTTGGGCTCGGTGTGTACGCCTGAGGTATGTGGTTTTCTCTCCGAGGTGTCCCCACCGAGAGCCCAGCGGTGTGGTTGTCTGTGCCATTAGACACCGGTGTGTACACACGCACGCGCGCACATCCACACACACTCACTCACACACCCTCTCCCAAGAAAGGCTTTTTGTTCTACTCAACCAGTAAGTTACTGCACGGTCTATTCAAGGTTTCTTTATACCTCTCTAGTCTGAATGATAGATCTGAATGATCTACTGACTTTAACACCCGAAGGGGAGTTTCCGAAGTGGAGTCCAGCTTTTCAAAACCATAGTGACTTTTTTTTTTTTTAATCCGTACACAGAACATTTCCCGTTCCCATCACAAACAAATCTTTTTCTCTTTTGGTACCTTCTACGTGATATTATGTGTAGAACCTGACTCACATTTCCCTCAGATGTTAGTCCCTACCCTCAAATTATTTTTTCTTTTGTATACATATTTATTTTTTATTTCTATACTTGGTTTCTCTCCCCCTACCTCTGTCCCAAAGTAAGGTTCTTGAGAGCAGGAATTAATTCATTTGAGCTTGTCACATCCCACGGATTTCATAAATGCTTATTGATCGACCATTCCCTCAAGGGAAGTTGGAATTCAGGGAGATGGAGTTGTTTTTAGGAGGGGGAGCTCTCTTGATCTAGGATGTCCTTGATGGCATAAAAACTGGAAATGAAATTCCTTCTATCAATGAAACACAGCCCATCTGAAGCTTAGAAAAATTTCTGGGAGTTGGGGTCACTTAGAGTTAAATTACTTGCCTATAATGAATCAGTATATGTCATGAGAAGGACCTAAAGCAGAGCTTCTTGACTCCAAAGGCAACTCGTATCAGATTGTCTGTTCAATCAGTAAGTCATAAAATTATAAAGCTGGAATTAACCTTTATGATCATCTAGTTTAAGTGTAATAAAAATGAAGACCCACTATACCATTCTTTAAGGAAATCTATCACTCATTCTTGAGCAATGAGCTTTTTGATCTTTTATATTAACTTTTATATTAAAAGGGCAGCTTGTATGTTCCTCAGTAATTAGATGCTTTATTTCTAGTAAGCCTTCACTAATATTTGCTGAGTTATGGGGGTAGTAAATGTATTATTATAGGATAGATCATAGGATGATAGAAGTGGAAAGATTATCTTACCTGACTCCTTTCTTTTATAGATAAGTGTGGAAAAATCATTATGATTGTAATAATTACCAACATGATATGTATAATGAATAAACTAACAATTTAGATTTCTCAGAGCTGCCTCTTCTGGCTTGGGAGTCAAGTCTTACAAAGATTGAAATGTTCAATCAATCCATGACACCCTCTCCTGTGTATGTTAAGTGAAGTGAATCAAAGATTACAGAACCTTTTACCCTCACAGAACTCTGGTCCTGTCCCCTATAACAAGCCATGATTTGAAACAATCACTTACAAACTATTCCCACAGGATTAGAGAATATCCATATTGTCCTGCATTTGTGGACTTCTCATGGGAAACCTCTGAGGCCCTAAAAATCATTGTACTGAAATTCACCTTTCTCCTTCCTTCTGATTTATGTATAAAATCTTTACCTTTCCTGAAACAGAAGAGGTCTCCTGCCAAAGACAGCTTAGAGTCTACAAACTGTATTCCTTACTCTGAAAGTGATTAAATTGCTACTTGATCTCTAAAACATGTCTCTACTTTGTGTGATGTCAGCTATCCACAGTTAAGAGACCAAGACACCTAAATTTTGTTAATATAAGGAAAGGAGGCCCAAAGGTGCATTGACTTACATATTTTCAATAGATTTGCATAATTATATTCGTCATTATGTTTGCACAGAATAGAAGGTGGTTAGAAGGGAAATGGTAAAGTTGGATATTGTTTTGGAAATAACATTAGAGAAATATAATTTACCTAAAAACATACACGTGAATAAACTAACAATTTAGATTTCTCAGAGCTGCCTCTTCTGGCTTGGGAGTCAGTCTTACAAAGATTGAAATTTTCAATCAATCCCATGACACCCTCTCCTGTTTTATGCCTAATCTTTCTTTTTCTGTTCTCTGTATATAAATGCTGATGTTTGCTGGTGAACTTGTGTGTTAAGTTTAGGATGATAAAAAAATTAAAAATAAAAATAAATGTTTGCTGAATCTAACTTTTTAAATACAGATAGTCAAATTAGTTATAATAAAAGGAACAAGCCATAAGATCCAAACTTAATGCTGTCTCTGTCATTTACTAGCTGCATGAGCTTTTAAATAAGTCATTTCACTGCTCTGTCTCATCAGCAAAATGAAAAAGTCGGACAATATTATCTCTAAGTTTCTTTCAGAGGTAGCTTCCGAAAACATTTAAGTCAAGTCTCTGACACATACTATCTGAATAATCACCTAATCTCTTGGTGGTCTAAGCCAGGGCTTCTCCTCTCTATTCCTTCCCTCACCCTCACCCTCACCCTCACCCTCACCCTCACCCTCCGAGAAATTTTTACTCAACCCTGCATTTGAAGTTATATAAAATAGGTATACAAATCAAACCTTTGATTGACAATACACCATAAAGAAATTTCTTTTAAAACAATTCTTTGGTATATACAATTTACCATTTATTAAAGACAAAATCAAATTTGCATGCTAAAGAAATGGATGTGCTTATTTATTTTTAACATAAAGAATTTAATCTTGGCAGAATATATGCTACCTTTTACTGTTGCCAAATGTTTAGTGACCTTCACATTCAGTTACATGACCCCATATGGGGATTTCAGATTCACAATTTTAAAAGCTTTGGTTTTAGCAACTCTTTAAAATCATATAATATGCAGAAAAGTTGTCAACCTACACTGACAGTTTCCTTATTTGGAATTTCTCTATACAAATGGAACCACAGGTCCAGTCCGGTAAAAGATGAATGATTTAGTACATGAAACAAATTCACAACTCTTGTATTTTGGTTCTTACTGTTCTAACCCTCTAGAATATAGTGTTATAGTCATACTTACATAATAAGACTTTTATACTTTAATGAATCCCTGTGTTCATAAATGCAAACTCTCCCTCTACCAACACAAATCATAGTCTAACGATGCTTCCTTACTACAAGGAGATTCTTGTCCATATTTATCCATAAATCCTCCTTGAAGGATTTACCCAGTGCTCTGGAGGTCTTTTAGGTCTCTTACCATAATGTGGATACCATGCCAACACTGAGATCATTGACCTCTTAGCCTTCCCTCTTATTAAATGATTGGTCTGCTTCCTGTCCTGTCCTTATATTTCCTTGAACATGTGAGGCAAGTCAATTCACCTCTTTGGGTCTCAGTTTCCTTATCTGGAAAAGGAAGGAGTGGGGCAAGATAATCTTTCTAGCTCTAACATTCTATGATCTGTTGTTGGTTGTTCAGTTGTGTCCTATCTTCAGGACCCTATGGACCATAGCATATCAGGTCCTGTCCTTGGTCACTTTCCTTTACACACCAAGACTCAGAATCTGGACTTATTCCCACACACGTTATTAGTTGCTACATTTTGCTGATTCTGCATTCATGACAATTCTTGTAATCATTCCCTTCTTTTCACTCATGACAACTCAACTATAAAATTGTAATAGCCTTCTAACTGTTCTCTCTACTCTCAGACTCTCTAATCCATCCCTCACAGAAGCAGCCAAAATGACCTTTTTAAGATGCAGATCTGTCCATGACTTCTTACTGAAAAAAATCTTTAGTGGTTCTTGATTGCCTCCAATACTCTAATCTTTCAAAGGACCTCAGATGTCTCTAGATGGGAATTCCTTCCAAAGATGTAGATTTAAATTCATTCATGGCTTCACATTCTCTATTACTCTTTTTTATGTCCTGTCATACATTTGTTAAAGGGAGTACACAATGTTCTCGGATTTGTCCTCCTATTCTTTTGACATAAGAGAGGATTCCAATAGGACCTACAAATTGTCCATCAATTATCCCTTTCTCTTGCCATATGAACACACCACCTTCTTTTTTGAACATATATTTTTGATGACATCCTTGACACTGCTTCTATACTCCTGTTTATAATATGCTACAGAAAGCTCATATCCACTAATTGCCTTTTAGTTTCCTTTTGGGTAATTCTCATTTTCAATTCTTTTGAGATTCTAAGGATCTTGATTGACAATCATGCACTCTAAAAGATAAAGAAAAATGCAAAAGTTTTCAATCCTATGGGACCAATATCTACATCTGCAGTGAAAAATGACAGAATGGCAAAAAAATGGACCAGGAGATGTCAAAAGTAATACAGTTTCTAGGTTGTCTATAAATATTAAGAAAATCTAATGGATAGAAGTTGAGCCTTAACATCAGGAAGATGTGAATTCAAGTCTTCCCTCTGACATATAGTAGTTTATGGCTTGGATAATCTTCTGTTTAAGGAGGGTACTAGGACAGCCATCTCATCTCTTCCCACCTGGCTATATTTCTGGACTTCAACATCTGAATCTCATCATCCGACAAGATCACATTGAGCAAGAAACTCATAGCTCTTCAGTGCCTGCTGCCTCTGGGGCCCCTCCTTTTCTCTTATTGGAGAGGGTAGAGAGTAGACATGAAGATCTCCTCCCAGATCTTCCATTTAAGGAGGAAACCAAACCAAACCAAACCAAAACAAAACAAAAAACATCCCACTCCTTCCTCTTCTCTGTTCTTTGGAGCTTTTCCCTTGAGAGCTAAAAGTGTGTTTTGCCTTTCTTTGTATCCCCAGAGCTTAGCATAATACCTGATACATAGATGGCACTTAATAAATGTTTTCTGACTGATAATATAATTATCAGTCCAGAGAAATATAAGATTATAAATTGCTGAGGTAGGGAGGGAGTAATAAAATTATAGATCTAGTCTCTGTCATTTTAAATATTAGCTATTGGCACTCTAAAATGAGTTCTTTGGATCTTAAAGGAGGGAAAGGAACCCACATGTGCAAATATTTTTGTGGCAGTCCTTTTTGCAGTGGCAAGAAACTGGAAATTAGTGGATGTCCATCAATTGGAGAATGGCTGAATAAGTTACAGTATATGAATAATATGAAATATTATTGTTCTATAAGAAATGATCAGTGGGATGATTTTAGAGAGGCCTGGAGATACTTACATGAACTTATGATAAGTGAAATGAGCAGAACCAGGATTTCAATGTACATGGCAATAGCAAGATTATACAACGATCAATTCTGATGGATGTGGCTCTTCCCAACAATGAAATGATTCAGGCCAGTTCCAGTAATCTTGTGATGATGAGAACCATCTACACCTACAGAGAGGACTGTGGGAACTGAGTGTGGATCACAACATAGCATTTTCACTTCTTTTGCTATTGTTTGCTTGAATTTTATTTTTTTCTCATTTTTCCCCCTTTAAGATCTTATTCTTCTTGTTCAGCAAGATAATTGTATAAATATGCATGACTATATTGGATTTACATATTTTTTTTACCATGTTTAACATATATTGGATTACTTGCCATCTAGAAGAGGAGTGGGAGGAAAGAGGGGAAATTGGAACACAAAATTTTGCAAGGGTCAATGGTGAAAAATCATCCTTGCATATGTTTTGAAAATAAAAAGCTTCAATTAAAAAAAGAAAAAAATGCTTTATATGAAGCTTGTGAGTTGTTAATATTTTTGATCACTCTCCCTGTCTTGTCTGGGCTAGAACAGAAGGGACCACTCCTGGCTCCATCCCACTCCAGCTTAGCATGGATGCTTTGATCTGCTCTGTTTCTGACATGAGCTGGAAGCTTTGACCTGCTCTCTGTTTTTTACATGGGCTGGTTTTCTTCCCATTAGGCAGCTTGATTGCTCCCTTTTCCCTGGGCCTTATATATTAGTTTAGGACTTGTTTCATTACCAGACTGACTTTGACACTATTGCAGTCTAGAACACTCAAGTTCAAGTGAATTACCAAATACAGCCTCCCCAGTGGCAGGAAAGGTCTGTACCACCCTGACCAGAAACCTATATAGTAGATGCTTAAGAAAAATTTATGGAAGACTTGTTGACTGTAATCTTACTTGATTCTAAAGCAATTTACAACATTATGAAATGAGAGAAGAAATATAAACTAAAATTGGGAAAAGAATAGCTAATGGAATAAATTTTATTAGTACATGAAACAAGTCTTAACTAACTTGTTTCAGAAAGCTGTTTACTCTAGAAGTAAACATTGTAGCAAATGTAAACTAAGAGTACTTACCCCAGCTGGCACTTAAACTCTCAGGTCCTCTAGATCAAGACTTGATCTTCCCATCAAGGTTTTAGTAATATTCCTAAAGAAAATAGTCTTTCTTTTAAAAATTTTTATTTATTTACTTTTTAATTGTTGGGATAAAGCAAGCATTTCCATAACATTGTAAAATAAAGATATAAAATATAAAAAAGATTGCTCATGAAACTGCAATTCTGTTATGTATAACCAGCTGTTTCTTTTAAAATTATCATGTAAAAAAATGAAGTTGGCATGTAAGTTTCTTTTTTCTTCTCCACCCATCTAGAGATGGTTATCACTAGATACAAATATATATGTGTGTATATATTATTTCTAATGCTATTAATTTGAAGTCTCCATTTCAATGTATTCTCCCTAATAATTATGGGTAGCTTATAAGTCAGGCAGATTCAGTTAGCTTGTAGGCAGAGATATTTAGTAATATAGTAAAATATAGTGGCATAAAATATCCACCTAAAGTTCCCTGATATAATTTCTCACCACTACATAGAGATACCAGGGGAAAGTGGGTTCAAGCTTAAAGAACACATTTTTCATATAGGTAACTCTTAGGTCCTAGTTATAAGAAGTCCTTTTCTCCTCTTAGAGGGATGCTCAAGAAATTGTCCTTATGCTTTATATTCTTTGTTAATTTTCTTGGGAAAACAGGAATCTGTCTACCTGTATTTTATCTAGTCTGTTCATGACTCCTGGTACAGACACTACTATCAGCTATTATTGAACCAGAGGATGATGCTAGAACACAGATGAGAAGATGGAAAGTCTTAAATTCTTTGAACCTTTGGAAGCTTGAAAATTTTTCCTCTAGCCAAAAATGAGGCTAGGGAGACCTAGACTGAAGGCAAGGCTGAGGTGTTATCTCTCTATTTCATCCCAAAATAGCTCTTTCTCAGACTTTTTGCTGGAATGGTCTTTCCTGACTCTTACCTATATTAATCTCTGTCCTAAAATAACTTGATATTTTATAAATGATTCCTAAGATGTGGCCAAATTTCCTTAGTCAGATCAAACATATTTTTTTTGGTAATGTCATTCCACTTGATCAAGTATTTTTTTTTTCACTTAAGATTTTTGATTGGTTGATTGAAGCATATTCTCCTCTCTTGAAAACAATTCTTATTTTGCATAGGGTGAGGTGATTTGATTGATTTGGTTAACTTGGGGCTTTTCACCTTAGCAACAGAAAAACTGATTCAAGATTCCTAGGGTTTGTAATTTTGCTTGTGAAATATTTTCCTCCTTTAATTTCTTCATTTTATAGTGCTTCCATTTCTTTCCTTAACTCCAAACCTATATTTTATTAAAATTAAAGTAATTAATCTTAATCTACCTAAAAATGCTTGCCAGATATTCAGCAAATCGAGACACCTTTCAGACAGGTTTTGTGCCAAAGAGTTATTAAAGTGGGTATTAGTAACATATTGAAAATATTTCAGAAAATACTTACTTTTAATGACTTCCATCCAAATGAAGAAAATGAACCCTGAGGCATTCCCAGTAGTGGAATGGAAGTTATTTACACTGGGAATCCTGATCACATTGCTGCTAAATCACTTATATGATTGGTGTACCCATGGAGTTGAGAGGACCCAGAACAAAATTCTTGGATTTTTCTATTGTGCCTTTCCATCTAATTCTATTTTTTTTTTTTTTGCTGTGGCAATTGTGATTAAGCAACTTGCTCCAGGGTCACACAGCTAGGAAGCATTAAGTGTCTGAGCCCAAATTTGAACTCAGGTCCTCCTGACTTTAGGGCTGGTGCTCTATCCACCGGGTCACCTAGCTGCCCCTAACTCTATTCTTGACTCATGCAGATTCACATACTCTACCACAGAGTACTCAACATAGAAGATTTCTAAATGCTTAAAAGTAATTATTTGGCAACAATTTGGAGGAGAATTTCCTGAAAATCAATTATTCCAATTCAACTCAAATCTTTAAAAATAAAATGTATTCAGCATCTGCTATATGTACATTACAGGAGAAACTAAGAATTTTTTTTTTTTTTATGGCACATACCTTAAGAATCTTTCAGTTTCGGAGAGAATGGGACCCATATTCAAATAATTACAATGCAAGATAGAGTGCTTTAAAGAAAGGTGACAAAGTACACTAAAAGTTTGAAAAGGGAGAAAGCACTTATCTAGAGGTGATGAGGAAGGCTTCTTAGAGTCCAGGATATCTGAGCAAAACTTTCAAGATAATACTTCCAGTAGACCGAATTTAGAAGGAACTACATTCCAGGTATAAGGGGCCCTCTTTGACAATTTCTCAAATGGCTCAGAGTGCAGGATATGGGGAAGAGTTTTTTTTGTTTTGTTTTGTTTTGTTTTTGTTTTTTGTTTTGTTTTGTTTTTTTTCCAGCATTGCTGGAAGGAGACTATATTCTGAGACTAGAGATTAAACATCAGGCAACCCCCAACTTGATCCAAAAAGTCATGTTCCAGGAATATCTTTTATAAATCTCTTTCCCCGAAGGAATAGTGTTATATGTCATAAAATTTATAGAGCTAAAATGAATTTTAAAGGTCTTCTAGTATAGTAGTATCAAATACAAATAGAAATGGATTTTTGTAGACTGCATAATGATTTAGAAAATCTCAAATTAGCATTACCTATGATGAATTTTTATTTATTTTATTAAAAATTTTCAAATTTCATTCTAATCTGGTTTTTGAGGGGAGGGGGAGTTTTGCTCAGGGCACTTTGACACCTTTGATCTAGTTCTCCCCATTTTATAGATGGAGAAGCCAAGATTCAAACAAATCAAGTGACTCAAGTCACTTAATTCCGAAAGTTAGTAAATGGTTGCAGCAAAACTAGGATTCTTACTGGAGTTTTTTTTTTTCTTTGTTTGTTTGTTTTGGTTTGGGTTTTTTTGCTGTTACATTTTAGTTGTTTTTTTAGTTTCCCAACCTAGTCCACAAAAACCCATTTAATATTTATTGTATTTTGAACTATTTTATATTATCAATGAGATTATGACATATGAAGGAAGATGCTATCTGTATCCAGAGAAAGAAGTGATAAATAGAAGCATGTATAGAAAAATTTTACATATAAATATGCTCACACATATATGATATAAATATATTTATATACATATGTATTTATACATTCATATTTGTGTATAATGGTAGCCATGGGGGGGAGAAGAAAAAAAGAGAAAAAAGGACATTTACACAATAACTTTATTTTAAATTTAAAAGGAATAGCTATATTGTTTATAATAGATTTGCAGTTTTGTGTGCAATCATCTTTTTAAAATTATACTTATGCTATAGAAATGCTTGAGTTTGAAATGCCCCAAAACAGTTAGATATGAGCACCTGGAGCTCAAGAGAGAGATTAGGGCTGGATAAAAAAGACTCAGAAGTTATTAGCACTACCTTCTATTCCTGGTGCTACTCTTTCTACATGAGTGAAATAGTTATTTTCACATGCACCACAATAATTGTGTATGTGTTTTACTGTGACATCATGTCATTTTAATCTTTGTTTTCATTATACCAAACACAACATATTTTATGCTCAACTAATAGGTTTATTCAGTTTAATTGAATGAAAGTATCTCTGCCTGCTGCATCTCACCAATTTTACCATGATACTCTAAATAAATAGTGGTAATGAACTATTTTAGGAAATATAGATTTACAAATGTGAGCAATAATTCATTTGGACCCCTACTCTATTTCAATCAATATTAATCCATTCAACATGATCCTATAGGCATAGTGATTATAAGGGCCCAGAACTATGATCTGCAGATTCTAAATTCACTTGCTTAATCATAGGAAGTTAAGGAGAGGCTCCCCACTCTTGTTTTTCCTTCTCATGGTAACCAAGCCCAGTGTTCGGAGGGTGGCTCAACTATATGGAAAGTCTGCCAGTTTATTTTTGTATCTTCAGATCATTTTCTCTTGTCCAACACTAACAGGTAACCATCTCTGTGATAGTTTGCACCACTTCCTCCTGCCTAACTTAAAGAAAAGCCCATCAGTTTTGTGTGGAGATATTCCTTACTTCATTCAAGTTATGACCCTGCTGACAGTATTTTGCTTATTTTAGCTTATGCATAATTTGTTAATTGATAAAATGATTCTGTATTTGTGATAATTGTTCTTGGATGTCTAGATATCTAGCCTCATAAAAATGGGGCCCTGGAAGGAGATTGTGTCTCAGATGGTGAGGAAGATATGAGGTTCTCTTCATTAGAGGGGACCATGGACCCTTTAATAAAGTTCCATTGGCTCAGAACCCTGCCTCAGTCTCTTTTATTTGAGATGGGACAGTTTTAATCCCTGCACATAGGACATGTTTTGACCCTGGATTTATGATTTCATTGGAATAGGGAGAACTCTTTATGAGGAAGCTCCTTTTGTCAATTCAAGTAGGTGACTTTTTTGTTCCTGTTGCCTTGGCCACTGAGAAGGTGAGGGGGGCCAGGGTTACATATCCAGTATATGTCAGAGACAGAATATAATTCAAGATCTTCTTTGCTTTATGGCTGGTCCTCCACTAAAGTCCTCAAAAGTCTATGTCAATTGTTGGTGGAGTTTTTGGTGGAGTTGTGAACGGATCCAACCATTCTGGAGAGCAATTTGGAACTATGCTCAAAAAGGCATCAAACTGTGCATACCCTTTGATGCAGCAGTGTTTCTACTGGGCCTATATTCCAAAGAGATTTAAAGGAAGGAAAGGGCCCCACATGTGCAAGAATGTTTGTGGCAGCCCTTTTTGTAGTGGCTAGAAACTGGAAATTGAATGGATGCCCATCAATTGGAGAATGGCTGAATAAATTATGGTATATGGATGTTATGGAATATTATTGTTCTGTGAGAAACGACCAGCAGGACGATTTCAGAGAGGCCTGGAAAGACTTGTATGAACTGATGCTGAGCAAAATGAGCAGAACCAGGAGATAATTGTACACAGCAACAACAAGTCTATATGATGATCAACTCTGATGCACTTGGCTCTTTTCAACAATGAGTGATTCAGGCCAATTCCAGTAGATTTGTGATGGAGAGAGCCATCTGAAATCAGAGAGAGGACTCTGTGTAATCCACTGAGTGTGCTTCACAACATAGTATATTCACTTTTGTGTTGTTGTTTGCTTGCTTTTTGTTTTCTTTCTCATCTTTTTTTCCCTTTTTCATCTGATTTTTCTTGTGCAGCATGATAAATGTGGAAATGTATAGAAAAATTGTACATGTTTAACATGTATTAGATTATTTTCTATCTAGGGGAGGGAGAAAGAAGGGAGAAAAATTTGGAACACAAGGTTTTGCAAGGGTGAATATTGAAAACTATCTTTGCATGTATTTTGAAAATAAAAAGCTTTTATTTAATTTTTTTTTTAGTTATGTCAACTAAGTCCCAGTAGTTTCTGCAGAGCTAAAAGGGTTTGAATGCAGCCTAGGTAGCTTACCGTTGTCTGAAACCAAGCCCAGCTCATTTTGGAGAGAAAGGCTCATCATTACAAAGCTGGTCACCAAGGAATGGAATTTTTAAAAATATCAATCTTGCATCTGAAGGCCTCATCCTTTACATTTCAATGACTCTATCTTTTCGTCCCTTGCCTTTCAGTTTTGCTGCAGTCCCTCATGGTACACTAGGATAGATATAAATAAAATAAAAACACCTAATTATTGTTTTAAATTAGGGAAGATCATTATTTAATCAAAACCTAGGGTAGATGCTTTTGTAATTTGAAACATCATCAGTGTTATTTATCCATTTATTCATTTCCCTTTTGAATTAGCTAGTACTCATTTGTTTAAACAATGTACCTGTGATAATAACTACAATAAAAAATACAGTAAGACCCCCCGAGAATTTTCTACCCTGACGTCAATTCCATGATTGGAAAGTCCTTGCCCAAAGCTCGTGTACCATCAAAAATCCTTGCTACCATGTTCACTTCTGTCTTGAATTGCTCTCAAGTTTCAAAATGTATCTAATTTAATCTTCTCACTTAATAGCAATAATAGCATTTGTAGAGTGCTTTAAGGCTTACAAAGCGATTTGTTCATTATCTTCTTTAATCCTTAACTCTTTAATACAGAAATAATCAGTATTCTCATTTTAGAATTGAAGAAAAGGAAACTGAGAGATCATGAATTGTAAGTTTCTGAGGTGGAATTTGAATTAATAGCATTCTGGTTCCCAAACACAGCATCTATCTACTGTGATACCTAGATTAAATCATTTGTTCAAGGACACAAAAGTCATTTGTGTCAGGATCAGAACATGAATCCAGGACTTCTGATTCCAAATTAAGTTTTCTTTTCACTGTGCCTAATTCACGAACCTAATATATGTATACAGAAGGAAAAAAAATCAAACACTTGAATGTTTGATTTAGTTTGCTTTCTCTTCCTTTTTTCTTTGACTTCTAGCCCCTATTATCCCCATTTTCAAATGAATGTTAATTATAATCATAACATTAAAACAAACTGACAGGTAACTGGATAGTAAAGTCAGAGATAAAATTCCAAAGAACTTATTGTATTTTTAGGAATATGATTGTTTTTTGCATCAGTGGAAGCAATACATATTGAATCCCAGGAGTTAAAAACAATAACCTTTCCAAATGTTACCTTTGAAATGGCCAGTTTTTTATTAAATGGTATTTATTTTTTGCCTTGATCATGTTTTTGTTTTTTTTTTCCCAATGGGATTCCTTAGGCAAAAAAAAGAGCCAATCAGGGGCAAGAAATTTGGGATTTGACTTTTTAAAATTTCTATTATTACACATTAAATACTACTTAGGATAATTTTTTTTTTATATCTTGATGGTAAGTTTTGAGCTGTGGGCCTGCTCTTGTTCTTCATGGGGTTTTCCTTAAGCTTAAAGTTTAATTGTTGTAAATGAAAATTCTTTTGTGTCTATTGGGAAGCTTGCACCTGATTGTAATTACTAAGCTGCTCTTTTGGTGGACCTCCTTTTGGACCTTCCTTCACCAAACACAAAATTCTTACAACATTAGTAATTGATGACCTGTTTGTGCCTCTCCCTTTTTCAGGCTCCATTAATATTTGGTGATGGCCAGGTTTAAATTTGTCTTGAATTACATGGTAATTTTACATGCTGAGATACATTAAATATTGGAATCATTTCCCAAAGAAGGCTATATAATATTTCCTCCTCTAAAAATCTTTGAAAACCAAACATATTCTTACCTGTTTCAGATGTCCTAGGAGTAAGCAGTCACAGAATCTTTACTTATTTTTTATTTTAAAAATAATAGCTTTTTATTTTTCAAAATACATGCAAAGAGAGTTTTCAACATTCACTCTTGTGTTCATATTTCTCTTTCCCCTCACCTGCTTTCACTCTCCACTAAATAGCAAATAATCCAATATAGCTAAAATACATGCAATTCTTCTAAATATATTTCTACATTTATCACACTGCACAAGAAAAATCAGATCAAAAGGGGAAAATATGACAAAGAAAATAAAACAAGTAAGCAAACAACAACAACAAAGGTGAAAATACTATGTTGTGATCCACATTCAGTCCCCATATTCCACTTTCTGAATGCAGATGACTCTCTCCATCACAAGACCATTGAAACTGGCCTGAATCACTTCATTGTTGAAAAAAGCTTTGTGCATCACAGTTGATCATCACATAATCTTGGTATTACTATGTTCAATGTTCTCCTGTTTCTGCTCACTTCCTTTAGCGTCAATTCATGTAAGTCTCTTCAGGACTCTCTGAAATCATCATGCTGATTATAGGACAATAATATTCCATAACATTCATATACTATAACTTATTCAGCCATTCTCTAACTGATGGGCATCCATTCAGTTTCCAGTTCCTTGCCACAACAAAAAGGGCTGCCACAAACATTTTCACACATGTGGATCCTTTTCCCTTTTTATGATCTCTTTGGAATACAGACCCAGTAAAGACACAGAATTAAAAAAAAAAAAGAATAACAACAAAACAAAACATTCATTGGCACCATTTGTTTTTATATGGTCCTGCACTACTCCAAATGTGGAACTAAGTTTCTTTTGTAATTAAGCAAAAAACTTAAACAAAACCATGAGTAATATGACTGTAACTGATAGCATATTTAGCATTTAACACCACCAAATCCTCTCTTCTCTATCAAATGGGTTTCATTATCTATTCTCCAGGATCAAGACTGATCCTCACAATTAATCAATTTGATTGCTTTTATGGTTGTTTCCAATTATATAATTATAATCATTGTCTATTTCTTCTCCTGCTTTTTTCTATGTCAGTTCATACCTATTTTCCCATGTTTCTCTGAATCCTTCAGTTTAATAATTTCTTATGGCAAAATAATATATATATATATAAATCACGTTTTCCAAGCCATTTTCTAATCAATAAAAATCTCAAATGATTTACTATTTGTTTCTTTTTGCTATGATAAAATATGCTTCTAAAAATGTTTTGTTATAAAGGATGTACTAAAAGTTTTAGTGCCATTTTAAATTATGAAAGTTTGAATGATGTAAGTTTTTAAATCTTAAAATTGCATGAAAGTTGCTTGGGACACCTTGTGTCTAGATTTTTTTAAAAAAAATCCTTTGGCATGGAAGTTTTGACCTGATCTGTTTCTAACCCTGTATGCCTAATTAGTAGAATCACAATTCACCTCTTAAAAGTCCTATCCAATTTTGTAGCTCTCTGATTTTATCATTTTCTAAACTCTTTTCAATGACAAGAGTTTTACTCGCATTTATGTTGCCTTTTCCTCCTAATATATCTAACTCTTTGAGATAGACAGCATAAATATTATTATTGCTAACTTACAAATTGGAAATTAAGGCTCAGAGAGCTTGTGACTTTCTTAGCATGACACAGTTAATCAGTGGCAGAGCTGGGACTGTTTCCGTTTTCTAACTTCATGGTCAAAACTCATTGTGTGGTCCTTTCTTTAGACTTGTAAACATTTACTATCCAACTCTGTCTTTGATTAAGTATCTCACAATCTTTTGGAAGCAGAAATTGATTAAATCTATAGAGATTAGGAGGTTTCTTGACTCAACAGCTGCTTATGATACTAAATCATATTTTGGGTGTCAAATAATTATTTTAGGCTCCACATAAAGAACTGTAAGTTGTATGGATGTTGCCAGATTCTCATCTTTTCCTTGTCCTGAATTTGTTAATAAAGACGTTCATTCTGGAGATATAATGCTATAAGAAATGGATCAGAGTCTCATAATCTGAACCATCTTTTTATACACTAGGAATATCTGGTACATATCTGTGAAGTAAAGTAATTTTTTAAAAAAATACAATCCTTTATTGACAATCTGATTGATCTTACAAGAAATATAGAGGATAAGGAAAACTGAACTTCATTACTTGAAGCTTGAGTTATCCAACTATGGTTATACAACTAATGGATAAGAAGAACATTCAGGATTAAAATGAGGTCTTACAACTTTTGCTTTTTTTTTTTCATTTTATTTTCTTTTATATTGAACTTAACACACAGTACATAAAATGAGCATTTCCAGATACAACTCACAGCCTTTTTCCCCAACCATTATTTTTTCCAATTGTATGTGCATTAAAAAAAAAATTAAATTTTGAGTTCGAAAATCTTTTTCTCCCTCTGTCCTTCCTCTTTCATTGTGAAGGCAAGCAATTTCATATAGATTATATATGTGTTCTTTTTTTTTAAAGAAAAAAAATTATTTTAAGTTTTCATTAAGATTAAAAAAGAAACTCTCTCTATTTTGCCAAGTTGGAAGTTCAGGGACTACTCAGGGGTCTGATTCCACAACTTAATAAGCATGGAAGTTTTGACCTGATCTGTTTCTAATCTGGACCACTTTGCCTCTTCTTAGACTACCTGGTGCACCTCTTTCTTGGGGATTTATCATCTTGGTGCCAGACTTGGTTTAAGCACTCATAGACTTACTTAGTACACTTTATCTCAGAAAGCCTGAAGGGAAGATATCCATCAGTCTCAGACTCCCCAGAATCGAATGTGCTACCACAACTCACATAATCCTTAATTCAAGGCTCAGATTTAAAGATCTGCCAGGTTAGCTAACAGAACTATTGCATTGTGAAGTTTCATATTAGGACTCATGGTTAACTTCTTTATTTCTTTTCAATTTTCCTTTTGGGACTCTAAGCTATAAGCGACTTGTATTCATATTTCAGTCTTTTCCTGACTAGTGATTTCAGATCAAATTGGGAATCTGTATAACTACCAGATTACACAGAATTGCATTTCATTCAGGAAGCTCAGTCTGGAATGAGCACTTTGGTACTGAAACTTCACTGACCTCCTTTGCTTTCTTATCATAGCTGCATTCTAATGGATTCAGTTATTTAGGTATGTGTTAAATAAGAATGCTCCAGTATTCTGGAAGCTGAAACATTATCTTTCCTCTTGAGATAGCTGCCAGCAATTGCGGTAAGAGCCATTCAGAGGCTCTCTCATTGTTAATTTGGTAATTAACACCCAAGATCAAGTCAGTGTTTCTAAAACCCATATTTTTTTCAATGACCTATACTTTAGGGGATTCTTTGGCTTCAGTCTTCCTAATGGCTAGAATTCAGGCAAACCTTGGGATGCTCTACCTTTAATGATTTTACATTAGCAGATAGAATGTTCTCTCAACTCATCTCTGCCTCCCATCTTCCTTCATGTTTCAACTAAAATCTCACCTGAAAGACAACTTTCCTAGGACCCTTAATGCTATGTCTTTTATCTGAGATCACCTCCCACTTACTCTGTATATATCTTTGTACAGTTATTTGCATGTTGTCTCTCTCATTAGAATGTGAACCCATTCAGCAGTTTTTGTTTGTTTGTTTGTTTGTTTTTTGTTGTTTTTTGTTGTTGTTGTTGTTGTTGTTTTTTGTATCTCCAATACTTAGCCCAATGCTTGGCATTGGATGCTTAATAAAAGCTGGTTGATTTCATTTGACATAAAAAGCATTTGTTTGTTTTTTTCTCATTAGGATTCCATCTTTCTAATTATTAATAATATTGTAAGATTATTTTTAAGATGTTAGCTTTTTTTTTAAATTTCAAGTTCTTTCTTCATTGTTTATGTTTATAAACAGGATTTGTTTATGTTTCTAAAGGTCCTTTCCTTTTCAGAGAAGAAACAGAACTAAGAACCAAGCCCTCCCTGCCATCAAAGGGTTCTTGAGGTTTCTTCTCTAGTTACTAGATTCCTTCTTGATTTATCCCAAGAGATATGTGGGCAATGCCATAATAAATTCCATTATCTTTAATTGATTTAAGATCCCTCAGGGAAGTCAGCTGGAGATTTATTCATTTCCAAATAATCTACTTTCATGTCAATATTCAAAGCTCATACATTGATTTGATTGTCACCTCTTGGGCAAGGAGAGGTAGCTTTTGAATTTGTGGTCCTAGGTCAGATAAAATTCTACCTTTAAAAAAATTTTCTTATCTGTTCTTACTTCTGTCCTATGGACACATGCCTTCAAGTTATGGGATGAGCACTTTTATATAGCTATGGCTTTATTCAGCCTGTGCCCTATGTCTAGAAAAATCTTCCCATTCTCTCTTCCTTTGTTAAATTTCTACATAGTTTTGAAAGCCAAAGTCAGATGTCACTTCTTTCCCTGAAGCCTTTCATGATTCTCCATCAGTAACAACTTTCTTCCTATGACCTCCCTTAGCTTTTTGGTGTTTTATCCCCAATAAGTTCCCTTAGGAAATACTATCTTATCCAAATTTAGACTTGGAATGCCTATTTAAGGCTCAGTTCTGGGAGCACATGACTCCAGGGACAAAGACTGCTTACAGTAAAAACTCTATTTACCTGATACCTTTCCCTATTCCTTCATTTCCACTCCTCTACCTCCACCTCAGCACAAACCAAGCTATATCACTATACAATTTATCCTCTTCTTCCATTGCATTGTCTGGAATTCCCTTCTATTCTTTTTTTTTTTTTTTTTTTTTTTTTTT
>JAJPUD010001222.1:175334-205905 GCA_023553655.1 Myrmecobius fasciatus | reverse complement strand
TTTTTTTTTTTTTTTTTTTTTTTTTTTTTTTGCTTTTTACTGAGGCAATTGGGGTTAAGTGACTTGCCCAGGGTCACACAGCTAGGGAATATTAAGTGTCTGAGACCAGATTTGAACTCAGGTCCTCCTGACTTCAGGGCTGGTGCTCTATCCACTGCGCCACCTAGCTGCCCCCCTTCTATTCTTTAAAAAAATATAATAATATCTTTAAATTTTCTCTTTTCTTCCCAATCTTTCCAAGGAAAAAGTCTTTCTTAATTCCTCTAGTTTTTAATTCTCTTCTTTTTCACCCTCTAAAATTATGTTGCATTTACTTTGCATCAATTTAATATTTGCTTGTTTGGTATTCATGTAATTTCCCTTTAGTGGAACATAATTAAGGTAGGTTTTTGTCTTTATGTCTCCAGCACTTAGCATGAGGTTGGTGCTTGATAAGTGCTTATTGAAATTGAATTGGAATGAATTGAACTTTGGACTCTGTGCTTGGGAAGTTGAACTTTGAGAGGAGAATTGGCCTCCATACCACTTCCTATCAATCTCCACACCATGCTGCTAATAGACCCTTCCCAACCTCATTTCCAGATCATCTTTATCTATTGTTTTTCTCATTTAAAATATGTTTATTGAAAGTAGGGACTGCTTTGCTGGCTTGGATTTGTATCCCCAGTCTTAGTAAAATGCCTGGTACATGGTAAGCATTTAATAAATACCTTATTTGGAGAAGAGTTCAAGAACAAAAAGGAGATATAGACAGGATATTAGAACACAAAATGGACAGTTTTGGTTACATAAAATTAAAAAGGTTTTGCTCACACAAAACCAATTGCAGCTAAAATTGGAAGGGAAACAGAGAACTTGGGGGGGGTAGTATCCTTGTAGCAAGTGTTGCTGATAAGAGTTTCACTTCTAAGATATGTATGGAATTGATTCAAATCTATAAGAATAAGAGTTATTCCCCTGTTATTCTGATAGTCAAGGGAAATGAATTGGCAATTTTTTAAGGAAGTAATTCAAGCTATCATAACCATGTAAAAATGTCTCCCAGTTCTTAATGAATAGAGAAATGCACATTAAAGGGACAGCTAGTTGGTGTAGTAGATAGAGCATCAACCCTGAAGTCAGGAATTCAAATCTGGCCTCAGTCACTTAACACGTCCTGGCTGTGTGACTCTGGGCAAGTCACTTAACCCCAATTGCCTCAGCAAAAAAAAATACATACATAAAGAGAATTTCACACTAAAAGAAATCTGAATTTCTCTCTCACATCCATCAGATTAGCAAAACTGACAATAATAGAAAATGACAAATGTGGGATAAACTATGGGAAAACAGCTCATTGATGCATTGTTGGTTTAACAGTGAACTGGTCCCACCATTCTGGATAGAAATTTGGATCTATGCCTTCAAAAAGTACTTAATTATGCATATACCTTTTGGCTCAGGTAATCTTTCTGAATTTACCTCTCATCTATTCTGTTTATATTTTGTACAAAAATAGTTGTTTGCAGGTTGATTCCACATTAGGATGGGAGCTCCTTGCTTAGATCTTTAATGCTCATAATAAAATATATCCAGGAATGTAAAAAAGAACAAACACTTCTTGGAAAGGGATCTAGGGAAGAGTTGTTTGCCTTTCTTGATATGTCCAGTGCTCAGGGAAATGCCTGGAACATAGGAATTGCTTATTATGTGCTTGTCACCTAACTACATGACTATCTCCACTAGACTTATATCCCAAAGAAATCAAAGAAAGAAGAATCAATAAGTACAAAAATTTTGTATATCATCTTACTTCATAGTAGCAAAGAATTGTAAACTAAGGGGTGTTCTTTTCACATGGGGAATAGCTGAACACTGTGTAGCATATGAACATAATAGAATACTAATTTTCCATAAAAAATTAATAGATTACCTGAAACCTTGGAAGATTTGCATGAACTGATGGCAAAGTGAAGAAAGCAGAACAAGGAGAACAATTTATATATTTAATATTTTTTCTTAAATTTTTTTTAAATTTGTGGAATAAAATGAGAAATTCCAAACAGTGTAATAAAAAGAAAAATATGCAAAGACTTGCATGAAATAATGAAGAGTGACCTGAGCAGAACCAAGAGGACATTGCATGTAGTAGCAGCTTTATGAATTCTGTAGTGTTTTTATAACATTGTAACGAGAAACAACTTAATCTTTAGGAACTCTATCAATGCAATGACCAACCACAATCCCAAAGTTCTCATAATGAAGCATGCTCTAAACCTCTTGACATCCTGAGAGAGGATGCAGAATGAGACACACATGTTTTGGACGTCTTCAAAGGTAGGAATCCTTTTGCTTGTTATGTATACTTCTTACAAAGGGCTATTTCCTCTCTACCCTTCATATGAGGAAAATAAAATTGATTTTTGTCAACTGAAAAAATAAAATTTAATTTTAAAACGCCCCATTTGTTCTCTGTCTCTCCGTTTCTGACTCTGTTTTTTTGTGTCTTTGTCTTTCTTCCTCTGACTTTTTCTGTCTCTGTTTCTCTGCCTCTAGCTTCCTTCTTCCGTTTTTTCTCCCTCTGTCTTTATCTGTTTGTCTTGTCTATCTCTTTGGCTGGCTGTCTCTCTGTGTTTCGCTTTCTGTCTGTCTCTAGCCCCCTTCTCCCATTTTTTCCCCCTCTCTTTATCTGTTTGTCTGTCTTGTCCATCTCTTTGGCTGGACGGCCTTCTCTCTGTCTCTATTCTCCCTTTCTCTATCTCTGACTTTGTGTTTCTGATCTGTCTCTCCCTCTTCCTCATCTGTCTCTATACTTTTTCCTGCCAAAGGTTCTTGTCTCATCTCTCCCAGTCTCAAAAGCCACGCTTTAAGCACGGTGTTTCAGTTGTGCTAAATAAATTTGCGGGAGAGTACACAGCGTGCCCGAGGTGACCTTCAGCGCGGGAACAACTTTCCTCCACACACACTTGCAGTAGCAGCCTAGACCACACGTGTTTGGGGAAGAGGACGGGGCGGAACTTCAGCGCGCGCGGGATTTGTTTCCCAGCCGGAGTCCTGTGGAACGCACCCGTGGCGGAGCGAAGCTGCGGTGCACCGCGCGGTGACCGGGCACGAGGCCGGCATGGAGGGCAGCGGCGGTACCGGCGCCGGTGGCGGCGGCGTCCACCCAGCTTTAGGGGCTCTCGATGGACAGAACAACTGGATGACCAGCCATCCGCAGGTCAGCTTCCCTCGAGTCCCCACAGTTACTAAGTGGAGAAGGAGCCAGAGACAGGACGGAGAGATCCTGGAAGTAGGGGTCCGGGACTTCCCGCTGCTCCACCTCCATCCTCCCCCAATTCCCTCCCTCCCACTCCACGTGATCAAGTGCCTAGGACTCGGGACTAGTCCAAAGACTTGAATTCGAATTCCGCCTTCTCCTCTTCTTCCCGGTGTGACTTTAGATAAGTTACCAAGCTCCTCCGGGCCTCAGTTTTCTCCTCCATAAAATGGGGTTCCTCGGAGACCCGAACCTTTTGCAGTCTTCCTGGGGCTGTTTTGTCCAAGCTCCCTAGGGGCAGGCTTTGTGCCTTTCTTTGTTTTAGCTTAGCCCAGTTCGTGGCACCTAGTAGGCGCTTAATCTGTGCTGATTTACCCTTTGGAGTCCCGAGGGTCCCCCAGCCTCCTTGGCCCTAGCTCCCGCCTCAGTTTCCCTGCTTTGAGCAGCTTCGGAACTGGAGGTAAGATCCTGAACGTCCGTTTCAGATCGCCAACACGAAACTGGGTGACTAGCAGTGCCCCAGAATAAGGAACGCCTTTAAAAATCTGTAATATATATATGTATTTTTTTTTTTTTGGTGGTTGTGGATATATTTTGAGGACTTATTAAGTCAGCTAGGTGGCCCACTGTACTTGACGTCAAGAGTATCCGATTTCAAATGTAACCTCAAATCCTTCCTAAATGCTCGACCCTGAACATGATATTTAACCTGTCTGCCTCAGTTTCCTAAATTGTAAAAAGGGGTTTAGTAGCAGCACACCTGCCTTGAAGGATTGATGTGAGAGTCAGATGAAGAGATGCTTGGACTTAATAAATGCTTGTTACTCCCCATTAAGAGTACTGATGCATTGAAAAGAATATTGCATCTGACTTTGCTCCTCTCTTAACTATAAACTTTTGTTTTCTTATTTGTAAAATTGAGGGATTAGACTAAAATCTGGAATCATGAATCTCAACCTGGGGTCCATGAACTCAAATGGGAGGAAAATTACATCTTTGTATTAATCTTCAACTGAAATTTAGCACACTCTTCAGTTATTTTAAAATAACTCTCAGTTATTTCATGAGGGAATCACCGGACTATTAAGAAGTCCTTTACAACAAAGTTATAAAGGCCCATGATATAAAAATAAATAAATACATTTTACCTTTTTAAGTTGTAAAATAGTTACAACTTTAAATCTTATAAATAACTAAATGTTTTTTTTTTTTTTAACCTTTAGTAGAACTGAAGAAAGAAAACAAAAAACCAGGCCACCACTTATAGGCATTAGAAAACTAATACTATACTTGGATATAAACAAATGCTAACTCCTTCAGCACTGATAATAAGACTTTAGAAGTAATACTAGCCTGGAAAGATTTACAGGAATTGATGCTGAGTAAAACAAGCAGAACCAGAAATACAGTGTACACTGTACCAGCAAAATTGTGCAATGATAAACTATGGTTTTTCTCAGTGATTTAGTGATCCAAGGCAATCCCAATAAACCTTGGAGAGAAAACATCATCTGTATCCAGAGAAGAAACTTGAAGATTGAAAGTAAATTGACACCTGCTCTTTTTTCCTTTTTGCTTCTTTTTTTCTCTCCTGTTTTTTCTCTTTTGTTCTGATTTTTCTTCTCTCAGCAAGATTCATAAAGAAATGTGTATGAAAAAAAGAATGTATATGTATAACTTGAAAAAAAAAGCCCTTCCAACCCTTCTCCAAAAAAAGTAATATTAGTGTTGATACTTGGTCTTGGAGACTTGTTTTACAGTAGCACAGACTGTACTTCTATTAAATGGCAAGTACCATGAGTTCCTCAATACTGGAGCTGTCTTGTATTTTGCTGTGTGCACATAATAGGCAGGCAATAAATATCTGTTGAATGAATGAAGAAAAATATTTCTTTAACTTTTATATTTATATATTATATGTATTTATAAAACTATTTTATATTTACTTTAACTTTCAGTTTTTGGAGATGTTGGAGTTGGACGTGGCAGAGACTTCTCAAGTTTATACAGCATTCTTAGTTTATCTGGACCTTCTGGAAGGTAAGGTTTTTTTTTGAGTGGAAGTGGTAGAGTGGACAGAGGGGTGCAGTGCTGGAATTTTGACAAGGAATGAGTCATTAATGTGATTATTAATTTCATTAATTTAGTAGGGATAGTTGATTTTGAATCATGTATCTTAGTAAAGATTAGTAGGAAGGCAAAAGTAATAAATAATATTGTATGTATCTTTTTATTTCATAGTTTTTGAGCTTTTATTTGGAGTAATGATTATTTTTTAATGGTATTCCTTCAGCTAGAAACTGGCATGAGGTAAAGAGTGTAGGATTGCCAGAACTCCAGCTCATCTGCCTCCATGGTCATGAAAAAGAAGGAGAAAGATTACAGATTGTGGTACCAACATCTGTTCATGCAGCATTCAGTCATGAGAGGTGAGCAAGTGTTAATGTTGACTTACCAGCTCAGTCACTTCCCCAAATAAAATACAGGAAAGCTTTCAGTTAAAGGTTAATACTTTTTATTTTAACAGATTTGAAATTCATGTTGTGAATTTTATGCATAAGGAGTTTAAATTATATTCTAGCATAACTTTATTTCTCTTATTTTCAATTATAATACTCTATAACACTTGTTCAATTAGTATTCACTTGCTATATGTTAATTGCTTAAATATTTAATTAAATTTATTATTTAAGAGTTGTTAATTGCCTATGTGTCCCCACTTTAAACAGGGAGGGAAATAAACATAAGACAAAATGCCATCATAAATGATAGTATGAGTTTCTAATCTATTAAGGTTACAGACATATATAGACACAACCAATATTATTGTGAGACTGAATGTCAGAATGAGTAATATAGATGATAAATGTTTTAGGACTTCAAAAAATAGAGAGAATAATTCAAAGAATTACAACATGGGAAGAGACTGATCCATCTGACACCAATTCATATTGGAATATAAAAATCTCTGCAACATATGTAGCAAGTGGCTATTAGCATCCATCTTGAAATCTTCAGTGAATGTTTGTTTACCTGTCACTTTCAGAGGGAGCCTATTTTACTTTTGGGTTGAAATTTTTTCTTTACTTTGAGTTCCAATCTACCTCCATGCAACTTTCATTTACTGCACTTCGTTTTGCTCTCTGGGGCCAGAGCAGAGCAAGACTGATTCCTATTTCCCATATTTTAAGCATTTTAAATATGTGAAGACCATTATCCTGTCCTCCCTGAGTCTTCTCTCTTCTAGACCAAAAAAGCTCTGATCCTTATATAAAGTGGAGTCTTAAGTCACTTTGGTTTCCTTCCCTCTCCTGTGTTTTCCCAGTTTGTTAGTGTTGTTCCTGAAATTCAATGCTGAGGCCTCAGTGCCATGCTCCATCAGAATCTGACCAGAGCAGAATAGCTGGGCACTCTCCCCTTTCTTGTTCTAGTTACTAGGTACTAATCTAGTTAATTCCTTTAATGCAATCTAAGATTGTAGCTGATTTTTTGACTTGTCATGGCATTTGTTGGCTCACACTGAGTTTGTTGGAAGATATTTCAGGTTAACTTGGACATCAAAGTTTTTTGTTCCCTAGTCTCATCATCAGTAAATTGAAGGGGCCAGATTTCTCAGATTCCTTCAAGTGCCAATATTTTATTTATTTGGGCATAATATATATGTAACAATGTGAAGGAATTTTGGGCTGAATTACTCATTTTCTTGTTCTTGTGAAAAGGACACTTTAGGTGATCTATTGATTATGTCTTTTAAATTTTTGTGTGTGCTTGAATATCATGAATTTTGGTTACCTGTAATGATTTTATTGGTGTGTGGAACTCTAGGTGAGGAAAGTCACTGGTACTAATCTGGGTCAGCCCCTACTCTGCAGCTGAGTGGTAAAGAGCCATCTCAGGCTCTAAGACATTGTTATAGTGACTCACAGTCTTGGTGTGGCTCAGGGCTTTCTGACCTCTAGGCTGGTCCTTTATCTCTGTGTTATTCCTCATCATAGATGAATGGACTTAGAATGGGACCCACTCTATTATGTGTAATTGCTACTTAAGCTCTGCTCCCTTAATTGACACTTAAAAATTCTATTGTTATAAGAGCTATATTCCAAAGCTTTTAGGCCATGCTTTTTCAAAATCATCTCCGAACTCCTGAGAAAATTCATATATTGTTGCTTAAAAGGCCTTCTTCATAGCTCCCAATCCCTGTTTCAGTTACAGTCCTGAGCTAGCTTCTATGTTTATTTATTTTTTTTATAAGAGGCCTTTATTTTTATCATTATTAAACTTAGGTTTCTTCCAAAGGAATGAATATTTAAGTAGACATTTACATTTCACTTTACAGTGAATGAAATGAAGAAAGAATACATTTCTTGTATTGAGTCTCAGAACAACCAAGTAAGATAGGTACAAGACAACAAAGTGATAATAATGAGTCTAATTTCTATTCATTTTCATCATTTCTTATGTGTCAGAATTTATGTCTGATAACTTTGTATCCCTTAGGTCCTGTGTATTTGGAATTTTTCCTTTTTTAGTTTTATTAGTTTAGGCTGCCTTTTATAGACTCTTAGAATACTAACTTGGAAAACTGTCACAACAAATAATTGCTCTGATCTCAGTATAATCTTCATTTTTTTTTGTTTTCATATAATATCCTTTTCAAAACTTCCTTAGAAAGAACAATGTAGATACAATATATGTATCATGCCACTAGGATTTGAATTTTATATTCAGCTGAATATTAAAAAAAGAAAAAACATGGGTCTGAATCTTATTTCTTTTTGGCTTCAAAATGATTGTGTAGGCCAGATGACCGGACCTCTGTAGTTCCTTCCATCCTTAAAGGTCAATGATTCTATGGCTTTCTTCAGAAAGATTCCTCTCTTGCTTAGATCTTTAATGGGAGTGATTTTTTTTCTTTTTTTTAAAGTGTGAAACCTATTTCAATTCTTTCATATCTTTATTAGTATTTTCATTTGTAACTTGATGTGTCACATATCAATTGTCGACACAGTCTTTGTATTTTAGCATTTTCTCAAAATAGGTTTTATGAATGACGTTGAATTTGAATGTGAAATTTCACATTTCTATTAAATATATGTCAGGTGGCTGCTAATTCTGTAAAACCTATCAGTAAAGGAAATAAGCATTGGCACACATTCCAAAAGATTTTTGAGTAAGTTTTATGTAAGCATGGCCATTTATGTCCATTTCTGTTGTGTTTTACATTGATGACAGTAGGTTAATTGTGGAATAATATTACTTATAAAAAGACATTCCCATGGCAATAATCTGATTATTGTTATATTGAAAACAAGATATTTCTTCTAAACCCTCTGAAATCTGACTCCTGACCATTCAACTAAAACCCTTTCTAAAAGTTATCCAGGATCTCTTAATTGTCAAGTCCAATGCCTTTTTCTCAGTCCTCATACTTCTTGATCTCTGTAGCATTTGGCACTTCGATACTCTTTCCTCTTTGGGTTTTGTGATGTGTTAGCTCCTGTTTCTCCTTTCTGGGTCACTGTTTCTTCTCATTTCTCTTTGCAAGTTTATCTGTGTTATTCCTTTATTTATTTATTTTTATTAAAGCTTTTTATTTGCAAAACATATGCATGGGTAATTCTTCAACATTGACCCTTACAAAGCTTTCCGTTACAAATTTTTCCCCCCTCGTCCCCACCCCTCCCCTAGATGGCAGGAAATCCACTACATGTTAATTATGTTAAAATACTTGACAAATCTGAGAAAGGAAACATAATGCAAGCAAACATCAATAGAGAGTATGAGAATGTTATGTTGTGGTCCACATTTCACATCCCTCTCTCTGGGTGTATATGGCTTTCTTCACTGAACAATTGGAACCAGTTTGAAATATTTCATTGTTGAAGAGAGTCATGTCCATCAGAACTGATCATCATATAGTCTTGTTGTTGCCATTTGGGATATAAGCCCAATAGAAACACTGCTGGGTTATCTGTGTTATTCCTGAAAACTGTGGGTGTCCCCATGGCTTTTCTGGGCCTTCTTTTTGCTCTAAACAATCTCCCCTGGTGAACAGATCAATTCACCCTGGAGATCAATTCACTGATCTACATATCCAATCTTAGTCTCTTTACTGAGCTCCATTCACAAATTACCAACTGGCTTTTTTGGACATCTTGAATTGGATGTATCAAAGACTTCTCTAATTCAACAGACCAAACCAAAACTCATTATTTTTTCTCTAGAACCTTCTCTTTTCAGCTTCCCTGTTACTTTTGAAGGAATCACCTTGATATTATCCTTGATTCCTCAACCTCACTCACTACGTAACCATGCCATTACTAAATCTTTTTATTTCTACTTTCATAATATCTCTTGCCCACATCTCTTTTTTTCTCTTCACATAGCCATGTCTAGCTTCTCATTATCTCCCACCTTCTGACTAGTCTCTTGTCTCAAGTTCCTCCCTGTTCCAGTTCATTTTCTATTTAGCTGTAATTTTGTTAAAGCACAGGACCAATGAGGTTACTTTCCCTGATCAGACAGTTATAGTGGTTCCCCGTGGTCTTATAGGATCAGAATTCCTATGTTTGGTATTTGAAGTTCTTCATAACTGGTTCCCTTACTACCTTCTATACTTCACTCCCCTGCAGCCATCCTAACAGTCCAGCTACCCTGGTCCACTGGCAGCTCTTTCAGCACAACCCTCTGTGTATCCTCCGAAGCATGTAGGGTGCCCTACCCCCTCACCTCCAGCCCTTGGGTCTTCTATCTTTCTTCTGTAGTAAGTCAGTTGCTGGTGCCTTCCCCTCTCAGCTTACCTCCTTGGTTACTATTACATGCTTTCTCTCTCATTAGAATATATTCTTCTTGAAGGCAGGGACAGCCTTTTGGTTTTTTGGTTTTTTTCCTTTCTCATATCTCCCAGTGTTTAGCAGAATGCTTAGCACATAGTAGATAATGGTAAATGCTTCTTGACTGACTGATGTGGGTTCAGAAAAGATATATTCTGTGTTGTGTCCTGGAATGGAAGATAATCTACCAAAAATACTTCTTAAACAATGAATTTGTATCCAATTTTTCTGGAATTTTTTGAGGTAAAAAGTATAATTAGAGATGTATCACTGTTGAGCATTTCTTATTAGAATAACAATACCTTATATTTGCTTAGCACTGTATAATTTTCAAAGAACTTTCACACAATTTTATATCATTTGACTTCATGACAATCTCTTTCCTCTACTCTCTGATAAAGAGATGGTTTTTTTTCCTTGCAAAGCCAACCTGTCTATGTTTGCATCTTGTCCAGCATATTGCAACCTCAGTCATCCTGGGTTTTAGTTCCTTTCTTGTGGTATAGTCCAAAGATCACAGGAACACCTGAGTTTAAATCTGACCTCAGATACTTATTTGTCAAATCACTTAACTTCCTCAACTTCTGTTTATCAAATGAGATTCTATACAGAAAGTGTTTTATACAGTGCCTGGCACATAGTAGGTGCTTAATAAACGATTATTACCTTCCTTCTTTCCCTTCAAACATGCCTGAGTCTCCCCTATCCTTAAAAATTTCAAATGGGCCTACAGTCCTCTTAAATCATAACTCTTATTTTTTTTCCCTTTCTCAAGTAAACACATAGAAAAATCCTTCTGCACTCATTGCCTTCCCTTCTTTTTTTTTGAACCTTTGCATTATGGCTTTTGATTTCACCTTTCAGTGAAACTGTTCTTTCCAAAATTACCATCTTCTTCTAACTGCCAAATTTGGTGGGTTTTTCTCAGTTCTCATCCTTCTTGACCACTTTGCTGCATTTGATATGGATGACATATTTTTTGGTTGTTTGGTCTCTGGTTTCTGTAATCCTGCTCCCTCCTGATTCTTCTTTACCTCTAACCACTCCTTCTTAGTCTCTTGCTAGTTTATTATCTATATCATAACTAATTGTGGGTATTGCTGGTGTCTCTGTTTTGGACCTCTTTGCCTCACTGTGTGTCTCACCAGCTCTCCTGGATTTAACTGTCAGGCCTTCTCACAGGTGACTCCCAGATCTGTATATCTAGCCTCAGTCTCTTTGCTGAACATCAGTTTCCCATATGGCCAGTTACCTTTTGGACCTTTCAAACTCACTATCTCAGAGATATTTCAACATCGGCATGTCCAAAACTGAACACATTATGTTCACATATGCCCCTTCATCCAAATTTTCCTATTTCTGTCAAAGGCCCCATCATCAAGTCTCCCAGTTTGTGACTGTGGGATGGACTTTGCCTCCTCACTGTCTCTCCACTTGTCCACTCAATCACTACATCTTATTCTTCTGTCTCCCCCCCATATCTCCTTCATTCAATCCTTATCACTGGTGTCTAGATCATTACATCCTTGCTCTCCCTTTCTCAAGTTATTCCCCACTCCAGTGCTAGACACACTGCTGCTAGTCTAGTTTTCATGAAGGATAGATCTGATCCTTCCACTCCCCTAGTCACTAAGCTTCAGTCATTCCCCATGGCCTCTAGGTTCAAATATAAATTCCTCTGTTTAGTTTAAAAAACCCCACATGACCTGATCCCAGGCTCTCTTCCTAGCTTCCTTGTGCCTTACTCCCCCTCCAGCATTTTGGGATCTAGCCATACTGGTCCTCTCTGTGGTCCTCACTCATGAGTTCCAACTTCTGTTTACAGTGTGTTCCCTCTTTAGCTCCATATCAGAGAATCTCCTTCTTCCTTCAAGATACTGCTCAAATACCTCCTGTTTTTCTCCACTCTCCCTCCCCAAATCTAGTGCCCTCCCTTCCAAACTACTTCATGTTTATTTTTTGCATTTATTTACTTTATATTTAATTGTATTTACTCATTTTATATTTAAGCTGCATATATTTAGATATATACTTGTCATCTCTCCCATCAGAATGGAAACTACTTGTAAATAGCAATCATTTAATTTTTTAATATTTAGTACTTGATGTAGTTAGTGCCTGGCACATAATAGGGGGCTTAATAAATGCTTGTTATCAATATAAGATTGATCATAATTTTGTAAAGTTAATAGTAGGCTAGTTGTTGTCATTTCTGTGAAATAAATACAGGGAAATAGAGGCTTACTGTTATTAAAACATTATAATGTTTTTATTTTTGTTTTTTTGTCTGGTCACCCAGATAGCAAGATCTAACTGAAATATCAATGTCTTCTCTTCCTAAACCAGTACTCTTTCTCCTATAGTGCATGTATTTCACTGCTGAGCTGCTTGAGTATAGAGTGATAGTGTTTTATTTGCTTTCTTTCCATTAATTAGCCATATTTCTAATTATGACTATAATCCTGATGTGTTGAAAACTAATGGTTCTAATCACCTTTATAGTTTATATCTGTATATGTTACGACAATGTCCAAACACTCCTTACATTTCTCCTTCCATGTCTTAAGCATTTAATTTTTATTAAAAATTCAGTATGTTGTGACTTTGTTTACAAAACTCTGGCAAGAGTTGGATAGATTCCATTACAGAGGAATGTATACTTAAATTGTAGTAGACTGAACAAGTTACTTTGAGCAAGTGTACACTTTATAACTAGTGATTTTATTAAAAAAAAGTATGTATCACTATTAAAATACTTTCTTATTACTATTAAAATACTTTGTAAGTACAAAGATTTCACAGGACTCAATACCATGTCTATTTTCAGTTCTTGTATAGTTGCTTATTTGATGTTGGTTGCTAACATCTAATGGGGGAATGAGATTGACCTAATACTCATTTCTGATTATTTAATGGGAAAGTCAGACTGATAGTGAATGAGTGAATAACAATAGTAATTAATAATCAGATTTCTCAGAATAGATTTATTTCTACATTAAACATTCCAATTTAAATTCATTATAAACAAAACTTAAGCCTTTGTTTTATTTTTATTTTATTTTATTTTTTTTTATTTGCAAAACACATGTATGGGTAATTCTTCAACATTGACCCTTACAAAGCTTTCTGTTACAAATTTCCCCCCCCCACTCCCTACCCCTCCCCTAGATAGCAGGATATCCACTACATGTTAATTATATTAAAATACTTGACAAATCGAATATAAATATACATATTTCCACACTCATCATTGTTGTGCAAGAAAAATCGTGTCTACAAGAAAGAAAAATCAGATAAAGGAAATACAATGCAAGCAAACATCAGTCGAGAGCATGAAAATGTTATGTTGTGGTCCACATTTCACATCCCTCTCTCTGGGTGTATATGACTTTCTTCAGTGAACAATTGGAAGTGGTTTGAAACATTTCATTGTTGAAGAGAGCCATGCCCATCAGAATTGATGTCATATAGTATTGTTGTTGCTGTGTATAATGATCTCCTGGTTCTGCTCATTTCACTCAGCATCAGTCCATGCAAGTCTCTCCAGGCCTCTCTGAAATCATCCAGCTGGTTGTTTCTTACAGAACAATAATATTCTATAATATTCATATACCATAATTTATTCAGCCATTCTCCAATTGATGGGCATCCATTCAGTTTCCAGTTACTAGCCACTACAAAAAGGGCTGCCACAAACATTCTTGCACATGTGGGTCCCTTTCCTTCCTTTATGATTTCTTTGGGATATAAGCCCAATAGAAATGCTGCTGGGTAAAAGGGTATGCACAGTTTGATAACTTTTTGAGCAGAGCTCCAAATTGCTCTTCAGAATGTAAGCCTTTGTTTTAAAACACTATATGAAAATGGAAATTATAGAGTTAGATTTCTCTGTTTTTGAGTATTATTGATAATTTTTTGCTCCAGTGATTTTAGGAACTACATGTAATTGTAGTGAATAACTGGAGGTGTATATACTACTTACTTCAGGCTCATCACACATATCAAGATGTCTTGGTCCTCTTTGAAAATGAAGGGCAAGCAATCATACACATGTGTGTGTAATTTAAAGAATCATAGAAGTGAAAAACATCTTAGAGATTATGTAGTCTAAGAACCTCATCTCATATTTAAGGACTTTATTTAAAACTTAATTTAACATAAATCCAACCAATTAAATTTGCTTAGTAACTATTTACATTTAAGTTAATTTATTGCAGTGTATAAGTCCTCATTAGAATTCTTTGTTCATTTTATTTACTTTTAAAATGCAATAAAATTATTTCTATTTTTAAAATAATTAGATATATGAAATTTTTAAACAGAACTTTTTTGTGTTTTGAATTTATTCCTTTTTTTAAGGATGCAATAAAAAAAAGACATTCTATAACACAGTAGTACATTTTTCAGTTTCCTTAAAAAAAAGAGCTTTATCTTTGAGATTATTGGATCTTTTCTCCTTTCCCTGTTTTTTTTTTTGTTGTTGCCACTGTTGTTTTATATATGTCAAACATCTTTTTAATAGTAGAAATGATTTTTTTGTCATTTCTGTCTTTTTGTTTTACATATTATAATTTTACATTTTTATTTCAAGTTCTAATTTTGTTATTCTTGCTATAGTTAGAGAAGATTACATGATTTATTCTTACATAAATATTTATATTAAGTCTTAAGTAAAAGTAATAATAGCCTTAAAGTATGCTATTGTTAGTAACTTATTCAATTAGCATCTCTTTGAGGTGTAGATATTTGCTGATAAATTGTTTCAAGTTTCATTGGTCTTTGAAGTAAGTTATTCTATTAAAAAATCATGTTGTATACGCTATTATCAAGATAAGATCAAAATGAGTTTATGATTAGACATAAGGTGTGATACTTTAAGCAAATTAAGAGAACAAGAGATAGTCTGTCTCTCAAATCTGTGGAGAATAAAGGAGTTTATGGGTAAAGAAGAATTAGAGAACATTATGAAATGCAAAATGGATAAATTTGATTACATGAAATTAAAAAGGTTTTGTATAAACAAAACCAATGCAACCATGATTAGAAGGGAGGCAGAAAACTGGTGAAAAGTTTTTACATTCAAAGTTTCTAATAAAGGCTTCATTTCAACAATATATAGAGGATTGACCCAAAATTTATAAGAATACAAGCCATTCTCCAATTGATAAATGACTAAAGGATATAAACAAACAATTTTCAGACAAAGAAATTAAAGCTGGAGAAATGCAAATTAAGACTACTCTGAGGTACCACTTCATACCTCTCAGATTGGCTAAGATGTCAAGAAAAGACAATGCTAAATGTTGGAGGGGATGTGGGGAAACAGGGACACTAATACATTGTTAGTGGAGTTGTGAACTGATCCAACCATTCTGGAGAGAAGTTTGGAACTAAAAAAAAAATTGTCCTATTTACAGAATATGTAATTTTGGAGCCCATTACTGTTTTGTTTTGTTTTTTAAAGAGAGTTTTTTGGATATATTTCCCCCACATTTGATGTATTTTCTTTTTTTTTTTTCTTTTTAAGTTTGAAGTTATATTTGATATTTCTTTCTTGATTTGTGGTTGAATAATTATATGGTTTTATGATTGTGTTGTTTGGAAAGTTAGGACTTCTTGCTAGTTTTCTACATGTTTCCTTTACTTATAGATTATTGCATAATCAAATTCACTATAAAAATTTTTTTCTAGTTAGGTCCTCAACTTTTCTTTTTCAATGTATTATTTAGTGGATTCCAGATAACCAAGGTTTTTATTTTTTGTTTTGTCTTCTAAATCTGTAATTTTGTCCTCTATCTCTTAAAATTTTTTAAATTTATTTTATTTTCATTTTATGCAATTAAAAAATATTCTATAACACAGAAATACATTTTTCAGTTCCCTTTCTTTCTAGGTTGCTTAAACTATTTTATATTTATCTGTTAAATCTTTGTTTAAATAGTTTGTTATTTGCAGTTTCCATGGTTGATTTTAGACTTTATATATTTTACAGTTTCCTTTGTTGTAACTTCATTTCTTTTTGTATTTTAAAAAAAACTTTTTGTGTAGTCCTTCTTTAATTCCTTTCAATATGCTTATTATTCAGTTTAATTTTTCCATTGGCATCTATTTTATTTTATCCATTGATACTTCCAATTAGGTTTTTAGGAAAATTTTATCCTTTAGGTTTAAATACACACACATGTAGTATATACATATAGTAGTAATATATATATATATGTATGTATGTATGTATGTATGTGTATATATGCACATATACACATACATATATATCCATGTATATTTGTAGAAGGTATACACACATATATGTTTTGTATACATATAATACATATATGCATAAACTCACATACATACACACTCTCAAGGATGAGAGCTGGGATTGGTGCTCCTGGTTGCAGGTACTGATCCTTTTTCATTTGGGATACAAAGAAAAGCAAAAAACAAAAAAACAAAAAACAGAGTTCCTGCTCTCAAGGAGCTCTACTAAGTCTAATCACTTTAGTAGAGATACTGTACCAGAAAGAGAGCTGCAGTTAAAATTATCAACTTTATTTTAAAATTTGTGATAAGTGATCATTACCTAAACTTTGTCTTGTTAAGTATAATATGTAGGGTTTATTTTTAATAGATGGAAAATGACCAAAGAGACTTTTTAACATTTATCCAGTGTTTCAGCTTTGCTGGACTACTGTAGGAAATAGGTGAGAATGCATGGCAGCATGGCTTTAGGATTTCCCGATTACATTTACATATGATTCATTATAGCAGCTACATTTAGCTATCACAGGCACTATATGATTTTCATTTCTGGTCCTTTTTTTAACAAAGACTCTGAAGTATTACAGAGTCTAGTTCTCTTCTAGATTTTTTTTTTTTTTTTTTTGCTGAGGCAATTGGAGTTAAGTGACTTGCCTAGGGTCACACAGCCAGGAAGTATTAAGTATCTGAGGCCGGATTTGAGCTCAGGTTCTCCTGACTTCAGGGTTGGTGTTCTATCCAGTGTACCACCTAGCTGCCCCCCTTTTCTATATTTAGAATACTCTGGTTTTTCACCTGTGCAGCAATCATGGACTTATTGTGGTTTTTCTGACA
Organism: Myrmecobius fasciatus; assembly: GCA_023553655.1. NCBI lineage: Eukaryota > Metazoa > Chordata > Mammalia > Dasyuromorphia > Myrmecobiidae > Myrmecobius > Myrmecobius fasciatus. The sequence continues at coordinate 188,742 of JAJPUD010001222.1, read as the reverse complement.
ACTTTTGCCAACTTTTTTTTTTTTTTTTCCTTCTTCTCTCCTTTCCCCCCTCCCCCGCCCCCTTTCTTTTTTGGCCAAGCTCTTTTATACATAAGGAAATTGAGGTTTTAAAGTTACCTCACTCCTTGGATAAATCAGAGGCAGAGCTGAGATTCCAGAAGGATGTAAGCTCCCTGAGGCCATACAATTTTTTTCATCTTTGTTTTCTCAGAGCCTGGAATAGTACTATGCACATGTTAGGTATTTAAGATGTGTTTGTTGAGATTATGTGATGATTAGCTGTGTAGGTCTTGGCTCTTTTCAGTAAGTAATTTGGTGAGTCATGACAATTCCAGTCCACTTGAGATGGAAAATGCCAGCCACATCTAAAAAAGAGAGCCATGGAGACTGAATGTGGATCAAAGCATAGTATTTTCACTTCTTGTTTGTATGGTTTTTCTTTCTCATGATTTTTCTCTTTTGGTATGATTTTTCTTGCACAACATGACAAACATTGAAATATATTTAAAAGTACTACACATATTAAACCTATATCAGATTGCTTGCTGCCTTGGGGAGAGAGAAAGTAAGGGAGGGAGGGAGAAAAATTTGCAGCACAAAGTCTTACAAAAATGAATGTTGAAAACTCTTTTTGGAAAAATAAAATACTATTGAAGAAAAAAAAATATTTGTTGAATTCTGTTGAGGATAAAATTTAATTCATTGACTAAATGGTATGGTTCACTAATCCACATGACCATCCAGTTTTTTACATTATAGTTTTCAAAGATAGCTTCATTGTATTTTGTATAAAAATATTTGTGTTGTATACATTGTATAAAAATATTTTATTTCTCTTTCTTTGTCATATATAACTTCTCCTAGTAAACAGCTTTTAGACAACTCCATCATTAGTCTTCCCTTCTTTTTTTTTTTTTTTTTTTTTTGCTTTTTGCTTAGGCAATTGGGGTTAAATGACTTGCCCAAGGTCACACAGCTAGGAAGTATCTGAGACCAGATTTGAACTCAGGTCCTCCTGATTTCAGGGCTGGTGCTCTATCCACTGTGCCATCTAGCTGCCCCCAGTCAGTCTTCCCTTCTTTTTGAGGTTGTGATTATTTTAAAAGGATTTACTATTCCTTCATGTTGCTATATACAGCATTAGCCTGAAGAAGAAGAAAGATCAATTATTAACTTCATTTTCAAATACAGGCATGTCATTGCATTCATGATGAGAAGGAAAAAAGTCTACATTTCTACATATTGAACTTGGCAAATTAAAATCACTGTTTTTGTTTTTAAAAATACCACATAATTTTCCTTTCTCTAAAAAGTTAGAAAATGAATATAATTATAAATTTTTTTCTTTTGAGCAATTCTCTGTGTAGAGAATTCTTCTACTTCTTTGTAGAAGTCTCATGAATATAAACATATAAATGGAGAGAGACAATCTAGACATCAAAGATAATCTCCAAGAGGGGTGCTAATCGAATATCTCAGCATCTTGCAAAAGGCTAAGCCTACTTATTAATACAGCATTTTTCAATCATTTTACTTTTTGTGATAGACTTTTTTTTCCCTCTCAGTAGGTAGTTTGAGAAGGCCAGAGGAAAGTTAGAAAGCTCCTTCACCTATCAATAAAATTTTAATATAATAATAAAATTATTTTGCTTATGGAGAAGACAAATTAGAACTTCGAGACTTTAAGAAAAATAAATAAGACCAAAATAATAAAGAAGGCAAGAATGCTCCAAAGACAGCAATAGTAGTAATTTTGCTTTAACATTTGGACTCTGATTATCAAAGAGCTATATATAGCCTGCCTATCCTTTAGGTGAACTTTTAAGTTGGGTCTAAGCACAGGAAAGGAGAAAGGAGAAGTAGAATTGATAGAAGATATATGTGGGGGGGAGGAAGGGGAATAGGGAAGCAGTGGGAGAAGTCAGCCCCTTAAGGTAGAGAACTGGATCCAGATACTTGTCTTTAGGACAAATGTATGTCTTAAAATTAATGGAGAGGAATCCCTGACTTAATCCTTAAAGTGGGTGTGTATGATTTACTATGCTTAACTTATCTGGACCAAAATAAAATAATTAGCTATTAGTGTGCTGGCTATTACATGACAATAAAATAGGTTGTTTGGAAGGTACATTAATTCTTGTAGATTACTAAAAATCTTGGAACAATGGTTGCCTGTATTAACACATTTGGAATATTGTACTCAGTCTTGAGTTACCAATGTTGATCAGTGGAGGCTTCTAGAGAAGGAAAAAAACAGGATAGTAGAAGAGTGAGGGGAGGGAAGACTCAGAACTGTGCCATGTAAAATCATTTGAAGGAACTGAACTGAGTATATTAGAGTGAAGAAGAGAAAACTTAATGGTATAATAGTGGCCTTCAGGTATTTGAATGATTATGTGGAAGAGAGATTGCTTCCAGAGGACAGAAAAGAAAAATATGTAAAACCTGTATCAGGGAACATCTTCATATGACCAAAGATTTCTAAACAATTAAGAGTTTTCCAGAAAGAGAATGGTAAGAGGTCAGTCTTTAAGTGGAGATTAGATTTCCACTGGTCATTAATGAAGAGGCTTCCTTTTCAGGTGGGGGTTGGAGCAGGTGGCTACTGAGGATCTTTCCAATTCCTTGAATTTCAATTATCCCTGGAGAGAGATTCCCCAAACCTGAACTGTATATGCTTTTTGTGTGTCATTCTAGAGAATTTTTTATTATCCCTTCACATATATAGCAGAGATGTATTATTGAAGACAGTGAGCAGTCTGTGAAAAACACATTACTTGTGCTGTGATTCGTATCCTTCATTTCCATTAAAATTCTTCCTTGCCCACATCCTCATTTTTCCCAGACTCAGGGCATGTGGTCTCATGTTAACTTGCATGAATAACTTAAAAGGTTTCTTCTACAGGTTGAGTTTCTCAGAGAATTTAAATAAAAAGTAATGCTTACTTGTGTGAGACTTAACCATGAAATTTCTTTATCACATTCAGTGCTTTTATTTTGTTGAAGAGGAAACTTAATATTCATTGTCTTGTTTTCCTGTCTAAGGGGCATTGTTTTTCAGAGAAGCTAAGAAAGTAACTTCATCCAAAGTTCTCCTTCACTTGATTTCCTGTATATCTGGGTATTGTGTACTCAGAGTACCTCTATTTAAGACTGCAGTCATTTGCTGATGAAACCCCAAACCTTTCACAGCTTCTGCTTAAGTCTGAGAAGTCTCCTCCCTCCCCTTCCAAAAGGGGGGCAGGCTGTGGGCTTCCCACCACGTAGGCTCAACAGCAACACAAGCACTTGATTGTTTGGTAAGCTCCTTTGGGATTTTAGCTGCCTCTCTTTTTTCAATCAGTTAGTTGTTGGCATAATTCCCCAAAAGGTGGCATGTGTAGGCTATATGTGGTTTCTCTAACTTTCCTTCAGGGCTGAACCTCTCGAGGAACAAGGCTCCTTTGGAGCCTCAGGCACTGGGTTTGTAATGGATCAGGGCTGTGGTATCCAATTTAACATCAGGAGGCCAATGTCATGTCAAGATGTCATCCTTTACAGGGGAGATCAATGTGGCTTATCAAATTGGGGAGAAGCAGTGATTGTTTTCGATGGGCTGCAAACATTCTATCTTCTGATGCTCCAAAAACATTCTGAATTTTTATCCTTTCTCTAACATGAATTAGAGTATATATTATACAAATATTCAAGAGTTGTAGTAATTCTGATATATATAGCATCCACAAAGCAGTAAGAAAGTGCTAGTTTATGGGAGCCGTTAAACCTGAGAACATTCATTCAGCAAGCAACTTCTCTTTTTATGGATCCCTTCTTTTAAAATCTTCTGGTCCTATAGGGGATGGTAAGACAAACCTCACTAAATACAATACAAATTAAATTTCTTTAAGTGCATCTGAGGAGAGTTAGGGAGGAAGGAAGAACCTCAAATATGTATTTCATCATTCAGTTTTTCCTTGTTTAAATTATCTTAGGGATCATAAAGACTACCTAGTCCTATCCTTTATTTTACTGATGAGGACCTAAGACCTGAAGAGTTGAAATGCTTCTCCTTGTCTTTCTTTTGACAAGTGATAAGAAGGGATCTGAACCCATGGCTAACTGAACTTCTGATCCAGCATTTTTTTTCACCACACCACACCCTTTGTTTCTTTGCTTTAACTTTTCAGAAATTGATTTTTAAGCATATGCATGTGGGAAAGTTCTATTTGGAGGAGAAACTTTGTTCTATCATCCCTAAATAGGGATTTGAAAAATCATAAAATCAAAGAATATCAGAACGCTAAGAATCCTTAGATCATCCAGCTGTCTGACTCCTTCATTTTGCAGATGGGAGAACTGAGAGAAGTGATTAACTAAGAATAGAGTAAAGTACTGGGGAACAGAGAGAACCATTCACTTTATTAAAAGTTTTAAAGTTTTAAATTATAAATTAAAAAAAAGTCAAACTATTTTTAACATACAGGCTATTATATAATGTGGCAAATCATATAGGTTAAAAATGAGGAATTTTTTGGGAGGGGCTTCAGATCCAGGATTTTATTGGTAGGGAGGGAACTAATAAGGATAGGTACTATTTAAATATACATTAGCAACTGCTCACCAATTTTTAGTTAGAGATGCCTGGGATACTGAGATTTTAAATGACTTTCCCAGTGTTTCCTCACCAGCATATATCAAAACTGAGACTTGAACAGGTCTAATTGACTGTGAAGTTATCTCTTAGACCAGTACTCCTTGCTATACCTGGTAATATATTGTACATAACACATATTAAGTTCCTTACCCTCCCTATCCTTCACTATTTAACCCCTCCTTGTTTCTAAACTCAACATAGTACTTGGCACATAGTAAGTACTTAATAAATGCTTGTTGATTCCCACTTTATAAAAGAATGGCACCAGTATTAATTTTCATAGTTACATGGTCTTTTTTTCCCCTTTATTTATTAAAGTTTTTTATTTGGAAAACATGCATAGGTAATTTTTCAACATTGACCCTTGCAAAGTTTTCTGTTAGAAATTTTTCCCTCCTACCCCCCTTCCCCTAGGTGGCAGGAAGTGTAATACATGCTAATTATGTTAAAATATTTGACAGATCGAATATGTGTATATATATTTATATAGTTATCTTGCTGTACAGGGGAAAAAAAAAAAACAAAAAACCTGAGAAGGAAAACATAATGTAAGCAAACATCAATAGAGAGTGTGAAAATGCCATGTTGTGGTCCAGACTCAGATCCCACAGGCCTTTCCCTGGATGTATAAGGCTTTCTTTATTACTGAACAACTGGAACTAGTTTGAAACATTTCATTGTTGAAGAGAATTATGCCCTTCAGAATTGATCATCATATAGTTTTGTTGTTGACATGTATAATGATCTCCTGGTTCTGCTCACTTCACTCAGCATCAGTTCATGCAAATCTCTCCAGGCCTCTCTGAAATCATCCTGCTGGTCGTTTCTTACAGAACAATAATATTCCATAACATTCATATACCATAGTTTATTCAGCCATTCTCCAACTGATGGGCATCCATTCAGTTTCTAGTTTCTTGCCACTACAAAAAGGGCTGCCACAAACATCCTTGCACATGTGGGTCCCTTTTCTTCCTTTAAGATCTCTTTGGAATATAGAGCCAATAGAAACACTGCTGGGTCAAAGGGTATGCACAGTTTGATGACTTTTTGAGCATAATTCCAGATTGCTCTCCAGAATGGTTGGATGCATTCACAGTTCCACCACATAGTTACACTTTCAAAGAAAGAACAACTTAAGAAAATTTGTTTTGCTCCATATATCAACCAGAGCACAACCTAAAAAAACAAAAGCAAATAAGGATGCAAAGTACAATTATAGTTCTATCTGAAATGATAATATGCAATGCTAGAAAGTGGAAGATGATATTGAAGTCCAACTTTTAAAATCACAGCAAATTCTATTTCTTAATTGACATAAATAAAACACTTTGTTATAAAATTAATTTTCTTACCTAAATACCAATTCCAGAAAAGGCATATGTTAATAATTTGAAATAAAAAAAAAATTTAATGTAAATTTCACAGAGGACTTCTAAAATTGTCCTTTGTGAGTGACATGGTACTTTGCATATATTAAGTATTCTGCCAAGGTTTGTTAATTAACTAAATTGAACTGAATAACTAACTACAAATTGATTTGATATTTTATGCGATTTAATTTTTTCAAGTTCTCTATTGGCTTAACATTTTTCCATAGAGTTGAAGTTGACATTTGAAAGTGGTGGACTTTCAGGTGGACCTAAAAGTGATCTTTGCTTGACTGGGATTTCGAATGTTTGGGAGACTTTCTTTGCCTTCTTTTTGAAAGGATATTGTAATTTATAGCTAAAGGTATGAATTTTTTGTTTTATTTCTAAGTAGCAGAATGTGTCGAAGAATCTGAGGAAAGAACTTTGGATGTTTTCATCAGAGAGCCACTTAAAAATTAAATCTATAAGAAAAGCTGGAATCCTGGCTAATTATCATACAGTTTAATGTTGATGGAGGATTCTCATTCCAATAAGTTACTTTAGATCATAACAGTTCAGAGTTATAGTTCAGAGGCATGTATTTCCTATATTTTCCTCTCAGACCTATATTATTCCTCAACATATGTCTTCTAATTTTTTCCTACCAATTATCAAGATAGAAAAATATCAGAAAATAACAACCAAAGTTTCCTTTACTTTTCAATTTTTTTTTTAATTTGGCCATAACCTTTTACATATTTTTAAAATTTATTTATGTTAATACACATTGCTTTATGAATCATGTTGGGAGAGAAAAATCAGAACAAAAAGGAAAAATTATGGGAGAGAAAAAAAAAACAGAAAAAAATGAGCATAGCATGTGTTGATTTACATTCAATCTCCATAGTTCTTTTTCTGGATGCAGATGGAATTTTTTGTCCAAAGTCTACTGGGATTGCTTTGGATCACTGAACCACTGAGAAGGAACAAGTCTTTCATAATTGATTGTCACACGATCTTGCTGTTACTGTGTACAATGTATTCCTGGTTCTGTTTGTTTTACTCAGCATCAGTTTGTGTAAATCTTTCCAGGCCTTTCCAAAATCAGCTTGTTCATCATTTTTTATAGAACAGTAATATTCCATAATTTTCATATACCACAGCTTATTCAGCCATTCCCCAGTTGATAGGTAACTACTTATTTTCTGATTCTTTGTTACCACAAAAAGAGCTGCTACAAACATTTTTTTTTGCACATGTGGGTCCTTTCCCCTTCTTTATGATTTCTTTGTAATACAGACCCATTAATGCCACTGCTAAGTCAAAGGGTATGCACAGTTTTATAGCCCTTTGGGCATAGTTCCAGATTGCTCTCCAGAATGGTTGGATCATTTCACAATTCTCCCAATAATGCATTAATGTCCCAGTTTTCCCACATCCCTTCCAACACTTATCATTTTCTTGTCATCTTAGCCAATTCAGAGGTGTGAGGTGGTGCCTCAAAAGTTGTTTTATTTGCATTTCTCTAATCAGAAGTGATTTAGAGCATTTTTTCATATGGCTATAGATGGCTTTAATTTTGTCATCTGAAAATTGTTCCATATCCTTTGGCCATTTATCAATTGGGGAATGACTTATTTTCTTATAAATTTGACACAGTTCCTTATTTCTACTTTATAATATAATTTTAGGTCTGATGCTGCTAAGCCACCATCCTTTGTATTTTTTTCATTAATTCCCTTCATATTCTTGACCTTTTGTCCTTCCAGATGAATTTTATCATTATTTTTCCTAGTTCTATAAAATAATTTTTTTGGCATTTTGATTGGTATGGCACTGAACAAGTAGATCACTTTAGGCAGAATTATCATTTTTAGTAAATTAACTCAGCCTATCCATGAGCTACTGATGCATTTCCAATTGTTTAGATATGACTTTATTTGTGTGAGAAATGTTTTATAATTAGGTTCATATAGTCTTGGCAGGTAGACATCCAAATATTTTATTTTGTCTGTAGCTATTTTAAATGGAATTTCTCTTTCTATCTCTTGTTAGTAAGTTTTGTCAGTAATATATAGAAATGCTCATAATTTATGTGGGTTTTATTTTATATCCTACAACTTTGTTAAAGCTGTTAATTGTTTCCAGTGATTTCTTTTTTCTAAAATGGGATTATTTAAGTAATTTATTTCCTCTTTTGTTAATCTGGACAATTTATATTTTTGTAAATATTCATCTATTTCAGTCAAATTATCAGATTTGTTGTCATATAGTTGGGCAAAATAGCTCTAAGTATTGCTTTAATTTCTTTTTCATTGGTGGCAAGTTTACCCTTTTCATTTTTGATGCTGGTGATTTTTTTCCCCCTTTTTCTAATACAATTAACCAAACGTTTTTTATAAAACCAATTCTTAGTTTTATTAATTAGTTTAATAGTTTTCTTAGCTTCAATTTTATTAATCTCTTGTTTGAGTTCTAGAATTTCTAATTTGGTATTTATTTAATTGGGAATTTTTGATTTTGTTTTTTGTTTAACTTTTTTATTTGCATGTCTAATTCATTGCTCTCTTTCTCTATTGTATTCATGTAGCTATTTAGAGATATAACATTTTCCCTAATGACTGCTTTGTATGTTGCTTCATTATTGTCATTCTCTTGGATGAAATTATGGATTGTTTCTTTGATTTGTTGTTTGAGCCATTCATTCTTTAGAATTAGATTATTTAATTCTAACTGATTTTTAGCCTATCTTTCCCTGGCCTTTTTTTTTTTTTAATTCCAGCTGAAGCATAATGAATTCTCTTCCAATTTTCTACCTTTACTCTGTATGTATCTCTCTGTGTCAAATGTGTTGCTTATCAACAGCATATTGTAGGATTTTGTTTTTCAATCCATTCCTCTATTTGCTTCAGTTTTATGGGAGAGTTCATCTCATTTACATTCACAGTTATGATTACCAGCTCTGTATTTCCCTCCATCCTATTTTCTCCCCTATATTTACTTTTGTCCTCTCTTTTCATACTGTCTTTACTAGTGTTGGTTTTTTTTCTTTCTTTCTTTAAAGAAAATTCGATGCCAAAACTATAGCCAAAACTGATGAGATCAAACTTTAGACAATGCTCATCCCTCTCCCTCTTTTGTAATAGGTCTTTTGTTCATCTTCATGTGAACTAATTGTCCCATTATACCTCTCCTTTTCTCTCAGTATATACCTTTTCCCACCCCTTAATGTCTTTTTATTTGATGTCATCACATCACAATCCATTCACAGCCACATTCTCAGTCCATGTGATGCCCCCTCTGTCTACCCCAGTAACATATTATTTTCAAGAATTATTGATATAATTTTCCTTCCTAGGGATGTAAACAGTTTAACCTTTAAATAATATACATTTTTCCTTGTTTACCTTTCTATGCTTCTCTTGAGTATGGTGTTTATAGATTAAATTTTCTGTTTAGTTCTGGCTTTTTCAATAGAAATGATTGAAAATCTCTTACTTCTTTGAAGCTCCATTTCCTCCCTTGAAAGATGATGCTGAGTCTCATTGAATAGTTAATTTTTGGATGTAATTCCAGGTCCTTTGCCTTCTGGAATATGATATTCCAGACCCTCTCATCCTTTATTGTAGAAGCTGCCAGATCCTGGATAATCCTGACTGTTGCTCCTTGATATTTGAATAGTTTTTGTCTGGCAGCTTGCAGTATTTTTTCCTTGAAATTATAGTTTTGGAGTTTTGCAACAATATTTCTTGGGGTTGTCCTTATCGGATCTCTTTCCAAAGATGATCGATGCATTCTTTCAATCAATATTTCCTGTTATGGTTCCAGAATATTGAGGAAGTTTTCCTTGATGATCTCAAAGGAGTGCTCTCCAGGCTCTTTTTTTGGTCATAATCTTCAGGTAGACCAATAATTTTTAAATTGTCTCTTCTGATCTGTTTTCCAAGTCAGCTGTTTTTCTAATGAGGTATTTCACATTTTTTTCCATTGTTTTTCATTCTTTTTAGTTTGATTTTTCATGTCCCTTAGAGTCATTAGTTTCCATTTGCCCTGTTCTAGTTTTTAATGTTTGATTTTCTTCAGTTAGCTTTCATCTCTTTTTCCAATTGATCAATTTTATTTTTGAAGATGGTGTTTTCTTTAGAGCATTTTTTTTTTTTTTTTTGGTATTTGGCCAATTGTGTTTTTTAAGGAATTGCCTTCCTTTCCAAACTGTTGATTGTCTTCCATACCTTTTATTTCTTTTTTAGTTTTTTCTTCTACCTCTTTTATTTGCCATTTAAAGTCTTTTATGAACACTTCCAACAAACCTCTCTGGGCTTGAGACTAATTCATATCACTCTTTGAGATTTCCTCTGTAGATATTTTGCCCATTTCTAAGTTGTTGTTTTGGTCTTCCCTGTCACCATAGTAGCTTTCTATGGTCAAGGTTCTTTCTGTTTCTTGCTCATTTTCTTTCCTTTTCTTTTTGTGTTTCCTCTTTTTTTCCTTTTATGGTCAAGCTCTGCTCCTGAGGTAAATGGACATTTTATCAAGTTTCCTCTGCAGCTTTGAGCCTTGGCTTTGAGCACAGGGGCTTTCTGTATTTGTAGGGGGCAGTTTGCCTGCTCTTTTCAGGAAACATCCTAGTTTTCCAGAGTTGGCCTTCTGAGCTGGAACTGGAAGCTGCCCCACTAATTTGCTCCTCTGCTGAGCCAGGACTGAGGGTCTTAGTTGCTGTTTTGCTGTGATGAAGACATCCCAGAGTCTCTCTGAGCTGGGCTGAACATTCCACCCCACTGAGACTGACCTTTCTTGAATTTTTTTCATTCTACTTGAATTGGAGAATGGTTTCATTCCATCAGACTGTGTTCAGAGGCTTGGTTTCAGTGGGTTTTGAGGGAAACTGAGAGAGCTCAAGCAGCTTCCTGGCTTCACTCTGCCATCTTGGTTCCACCTACAGAACTTCCCCTTCTAATTTTTTTTTAATAAAGCTTTTTATTTACAAAACATATGAGTGATTTTTCTACATTGACCTTTGCAAAAACTTTTTTTTCCCCAAGCTTTTCCCCTCCTTCCCCCCATCCCCCACCCCTAGATGACAGGTAATCTAATACATGCTAAATAGGATAAATTATATGACAAATACAATACATGTATACATATCTATACAGTTATCTTACTGCATAAGAAACATCAGATTTAGAAAGAGAAGAAAAGAAAACAAAATGCATGGAAATATTCACAGAAAGCATTAAAATGCTGTGTTGTGGTTCACACTCAGTTCCCACAGGCCTCTCTCTGGATGTATATGACTATCTTCATCACTGAACAATAGGAACTGGTTTGAATCACATCATTGTTGAAGAGAACCATGTCCATCATAATTGATCATCGTATAGTCTTGTTGCTGTGTATAATGTTCTCCTGGTTCTGCTGATTTCACTCAGCATCAGTTCATGCAAGTCTCTCCAGGCCTCTCTAAAATCCTCCTGTTGGTTGTTTCTTACAGAACAATAATATTCCATAACATTCGTATACCATAATTTATTCAGCCATTATCCAATTGATGGGCATCCTTTCAATTTCCAGTTTCTTGCCACTACAAAAAGGGCTGCCACAAACATTTTTGCACATGTGGGTCCCTTTCCCTCCTTTAAAATCTCTTTGGGATATAGGCCCAGTAAAAACACTGCTGGGTCAAATGGTATGCACAGTTTGATAACTTTTTGAGCATAGTTCCAAATTGCTCTCCAGAATGGTTGGATCTGTTCACAGTTCCACCAACAGTTTCTCAGTGCCCCAGTTTTCCCACATCCCCTCCAACAGTTATCATTATCATTTCCTGTCATTTTAGCCAATCTGACAGGTGTGTAGTGTTATCTCAGAGTTGTCTTAATTTGCATTTCTCTGATGAATAGTGACTTGGAGCACCTTTTCATGTGACCAGAAATAGTTTCAATTTCTTCATCTGAAAATTGTCTGTTCATATCTTTTGACTGTTTATCAATTGGAGAATGGCTTAAATTCTTACATATTTGAGTCAATTCTCTATATATTTTAGAAATGAAGCCTTTATCAGAACCTTTGGATGTAAAAATATTTTCCCAGTTTACTGCTACCCTTCTAATCTTGTCTGCATTCATTTTGTTTGTACAAAAACTTTTTAACTTGATATAGTCAAACTTATCTATTTTGTGATTAATGATGACCTCTAGTTCTTCTTTGGTCACAAATTCCTTCCCCCTCCACAGGTCTGAGAGGTAAACCATCCTACATTGTTCTAATTTGTTTATAATATCATTCTTTATGCCTAGATCATGAATCCATTTTGACCTTATCTTGGTATATGGTGTTAGGTGTAGGTCAATGCCTAATTTCTTTCATACTAGTTTCCAATTATCCCAGCAGTTTTTGTCAAATAGTGAGTTTTTATCTCAAAAATTGGGGTCTTTGGGTTTATCAAACACTAGATTACTATTGTCATTGAGTATTTTGTCCTGTGAACCTAACCTATTCCACTGATCCACTACTCTATTTCTTATCCAGTACCAAATGGTTTTGGTGACCACTGCTTTATAATATAGTTTTAGATCTGGTGCAGCTAGGCCACCCTCATTTGCATTGTTTTTCATTAATTCCCTTGAAATTCTTGACCTTTTGTTTTTCCAGATGAATTTTGTTGTTATTTTTTCTAGGTCAGTTAAATAATCTCTTGGGAGTTTGATTGGTATAGCACTAAATAGATAGATTAGTTTAGGTAGTATAGCCGTCTTTATTATATTCGCTCGACCTATCCAAGAGCACTTGATGTTTTTCCAATTGTTTAGATCTGACTTTATTTGTGTGGAGAGTGTTTTGTAGTTTTGCTCATATAGATCCTGACTTTCCCTTGGCAGATATATTCCCGAATATTTTATACTATCGATAGTTATTTTGAATGGAATTTCTCTTTGTATCTCTTGCTGTTGCATTTTGTTGGTGATGTATAAAGATGCTGATGATTTATGTGGATTTATTTTGTATCCTGCAACTTTGCTAAAGTTGTGGATTAATTCTAATAGTTTTTTAGTTGATTCTCTAGGGTTCTCTAAGTAGACCATCATATCATCTGCAAAGAGTGATAATTTGGTTTCCTCATGACCTACTCTAATTCCTTTAATCTCTTTTTCTTGTCTTATTGCCAAGGCTAGCATTTCTAATACAATATTGAATAGTAATGGTGATAGTGGGCAACGTTGTTTCACCCCTGATCTTATTGGGAATGGTTCCAGTTTATCACCATTACATATGATGCTAGCTGATGGTTTTAAATAGATGCTACCGACTATTTTAAGGAAAGTCCATTAATTCCTGTACTCTCTAATGTTTTTAATAGGAATGGATGTTGGATTTTATCAAATGCTTTTTCTGCACCTATTGAGATTATCATATGTTTTTTGTT
>JAJPUD010001222.1:92956-167318 GCA_023553655.1 Myrmecobius fasciatus | reverse complement strand
ATCTGACTTTATTTGTGTGGAGAGTGTTTTGTAGTTTTGCTCATATAGATCCTGACTTTGCCTTGGCAGATATATTCCCAAATATTTTATACTATCGATAGTTATTTTGAATGGAATTTCTCTTTGTATCTCTTGCTGTTGCATTTTGTTGGTGATGTATAAAGATGCTGATGATTTATGTGGATTTATTTTGTATCCTGCAACTTTGCTAAAGTTGTGGATTAATTCTAATAGTTTTTTAGTTGATTCTCTAGGGTTCTCTAAGTAGACCATCATATCATCTGCAAAGAGTGATAATTTGGTTTCCTCATGACCTACTCTAATTCCTTTAATCTCTTTTTCTTGTCTTATTGCCAAGGCTAGCATTTCTAATACAATATTGAATAGTAATAGTGATAGTGGGCAACGTTGTTTCACCCCTGATCTTATTGGGAATGGTTCCAGTTTATCACCATTACATATGATGCTAGCTGATGGTTTTAAATAGATGCTACCGACTATTTTAAGGAAAGTCCATTAATTCCTGTACTCTCTAATGTTTTTAATAGGAATGGATGTTGGATTTTATCAAATGCTTTTTCTGCACCTATTGAGATTATCATATGTTTTTTGTTAATTTGGTTATTAATATAGTCAATTATGTTAATAGTTTTCCTAATATTGAACCATTCCTGCGTTCCTGATATAAATCCTACTTGGTCATGGTGTATTATTCTGGGAATGATTTTCTGTAATCTCTTTGCTAATATTTTATTTAAGATTTTTACATCAATATTCATTAAAGAGATTGGTCTATAATTTTCTTTCTCTGTTTTTGTTTTACCTGGTTTAGGTGTCAGTACCATGTCTGTATCATAAAAGGAGTTTGGTAGGAGTCCTTCCTTCCCTATTTTTCCGAATAGTTTATATAATATTGGAGTTAATTGCTCTTTAAATGTTTGGTAGAATTCACATGTAAATCCATCTGGTCCTGGGGATTTTTTCTTAGGGAGTTGATTAATGACTTGTTGTATTTCTTTTTCTGAAATGGGACTATTTAAGTAATTTATTTCCTCTTCTGTTAATCTGGGCAATCTATATTTTTGTAGATATTCCTCCATTTCACTTAGGTTATGAAATTTATTGGCATACAGTTGGGCAAAGTAACTCCTGATTATTGCTCTAATTTCCTCTTCATTGGTGGAAAGTTCTCCCTTTTCATTTTTGAGACTAACAATTTGATTTTCCTCTTTCCTTTTTCTAATTAAATTAACTAGAGGTTTATCTATTTTGTTGGTTTTTTCATAAAACCAACTTTTAGTTTTATTTATTAATTCAATAGTTTTTTACTTTCAATTTTACTAATCTCTCCTTTTATTTTTAGGATTTCAAGTTTGGTATTTGATTGGGGGTTTTAAATTTGTTCTTTCTCTAGCTTTTTTAGTTGCAAGCCCAATTCATTGATTTTTTCTTTCTCTATTTTATGTAAATAAGCATCTAGAGATATAAAATTTCCCCTTATTACTGCTTTGGCTGTATCCCACAAATTTTGGTATGTTGTCTCATTATTGTCATTCTCTTGGATGAAATTAGTAATTGTGTGTGTAATTTTCTGTTTCACCCATTCATTCTTTAGGATAAAATTATTTAGTTTCCAATTGGTTTTTGGTCTATTTTCTCCTGGCCTTATATTGCATGTGATTTTTATTCTGTCATGATCTGAAAAAAATACATTTATTATTTCTACCTTCCTGCATTTGATTTTGAGGTTTTTGTGTCCTAACACATGGTCAATTTTTGTATAAGTTCCATGGACTGCTGAGAAAAAAGTAAGCTCCTTTCTGTCTCCATTTAATTTCCTCCAAAGATCTATCATACCTAACTTTTCTAACATTTTGTTTACCTCCTTAACTTCTTTCTTATTTATTTTGTGGTTTGATTTATCAAGTTCTGAGAGAGGGAGGTTGAGATCCCCCACTATTATAGTTTTGCTGTCTATTTCTTCTTGCATCTCTCTGAACTTTTCCTCTAGGAATTTCCATGCTATACCACTTGGTGCATATATGTTTAGTATTGATATTGCTTCATTATCTATGGTACCCTTTAGGAAGATATAATTTCCTTCTTTGTCTCTTTTAATGAAGTCTATCTTTGCTTTTACTTGGTCTGAGATCAGGATTGCTACCCCTGCTTTTTTTTGTTCACCTGCAGCATAATAGATTCTGCTCCAGCCTTTTACCTTCACCCTGTATGTATCTCTGTTTTAGTTGTGTTTCTTGTATACAACATATTGTTGGATTCTGGTTTTTAATCCAGTCTGCTATCTGCTTCTGCTTTAAGGGAGAGTTCATTCCATTCACATTCACAGTTAAAATAACTAATTCTGTATTTCCTGCCATCTTATTTACCCTAGCTTATGCTTTTCTCTTTCTTATCCCCTTTCCCTCCTTCCTACTATTTTGCTTTTGATAACCACTTCCCTCAAACAATCCTTCCCCTTTAGAGCCCCACCCACCCCTTTTTTCCCCCTTTCCCTCCTGTTTCCTTATAAGTACATCTATTATTCCCTCAGAGCCAAATCTGATGAGATGGAGATTAACCCAATTCTCATTCCCCTCCCTTTTTTCCCCTCAATCATTATAGGTTTTCTTTGCCTCTACATGTGATGTAATTTCCCTTATTTTACCTCCTTTTCCTCTTCTTCCAGTGTTATCCCGTTTCTACCTCTAATTTCTTTTTCAGTTTATCATATCATAATAATGATAAAATCACAATAATTATATTATAATAATCATAAAATCACAGTAATCATATCATAATCATAATGTAATAATAGATTCATAAAATCAACCCTCATTCTATAAGTATCTATAACATAAATATAGTTCTCAAGAGGTTTGTTTTTTTTTTTTTCCCTTGTTACCTTTTTATGTTTCTCTTGTGTTCTGTGTTTGTAGATCAAATTTTTTGTTCAGTTCTGGTCTTTTCAGTAGAAATAGGTGAAATTCTGCTATATCATTGAATGACCATCTTCTTCCCTGGACGATAATGCTCATTCTAGCTGGGTAACTTATTCTTGACTGTAATCCAAGTTCCTTTGCCCTTCGGAATATCTGATTCCAGGTCCTTCGATCCTTCAAAGTAGAAGCTGCTAGGTCCTGTGTGATCCTAATTGTGGCTCTCCGATATTTAAATTGTTTCTTTTTGGCTTCTCATAATATCTTTTCCTTAGTATGATAGTTCTGGAATTTAGCCACGATATTTCTGGGGGACTTAATTTTTGGGTTTCTTTCAGGAGGTGATCGGTGGATTGTTTCAAGGAGTATTTTGCCTTCTGGGTCTAAGATATCAGGGAAAAATCACTGTTGATCAGAGAAATGCAAATCAAGACAGCCCTGAGGTACCACTTCACACCTGTCAGATTGGCTAAAATGACAGGAAAAGTTAATGATGAATGTTGGAGGGGTTGTGGGAGGGCTGGGACACTGATGCATTGTTGGTGGAGCTGTGAACGGATACAGCCATTCTGGAGAACAATTTGGAGCTATGCTCAAAAAGTTATCAAACTGTGCATACCCTTTGACCCAGCAGCATTTCTATTGGGCTTATATCCCAAAGAAATCATAAAGGAAGGAAAAGGCCCCACATGTGCAAGAATGTTTGTGGCAGCCCTTTTTGTAGTGGCTAGAAACTGGAAATTGAATAGATGCCCTTCAATTGGAGAATGGCTGAATAAATTATGGTATATGAATATTATGGAATATTATTGTTCTGTAAGAAATGACCAGCAAGATGATTTCAGAGAGGCCTGGAGAGACTTACATGAACTGATGCTGAGTGAAATGAGCAGAACCAGGAGATCATTATACACGGCAACAACAGTACTATATGACGATTAATTCTGATGGACATGGCTCTCTTCAACAATGAAATGTTTCAATCCACCTCCAGTTGTTCACTGAAGAAAGCCATATACACCCAGAAAGAGGGATGTGAAATGTGGACCACAACATAATATTCTCATACTCCTTGATTGATGTTTGCTTACATTGTGTTTCCTTTATCTGATATATCGTTTGTGTAGATAAGATTTTTCTTGCACAACAATGATAAGTTTGGAAATATGTATACATATATTCGATTTGCCAATATTTTAACACAATTAACATGTAGTGGATATCCTGCCATCTAGGGGAGGGGTGGGGAGTTGGGGGGAAAAATTTGTAACGGAAAGCTATGTAAGGGTTATTGTTGAAGAATTACCCACACATATGTTATGCAAATAAAATAAAATTAAAAAAAAAAGATATCAGGGAAGTTTTCTTTTATGATTTCCTGGAAGATAGTGTCTAGGTTCTTTTTTTCATCATGGCTTTCAGGAAGCCCTATAACCTTAGATTGTCTCTCCTAGATCTGTTTTCCAGGTCAGTTGTTTTTCCTAGGAGATATTTCATGTTTTTCTCTATCTTTTCATTTTTTTGTTTTTATTTGACTGATTCTTGAAGTCTTGATGAGTCATTCATTTCCAATTGTTCGATTCTAATTTTTAATGTCTTATTTTCTTCAGTTACTGTTTTTAGTTCCTTTTGCAATTGACCAATTACATTTTTTTGTTCATTGCATTCTTTTTCCATTTTTTCTATTTTATTTTGCAGTGATCTCATTTCGTTTCCCCATGTTTCTTGTAACTCTCTTTTAAGATTTTTTATGCAATCTTCAGAGAAAGCCTTGTGACATGGAGACCAGTTTATGTCTCTCTTTGGGGCTTTTTCTGGAGTTGCTTTACCTTTAGGGGCCTCAGGATTTGAGGTCTGTTCTTCCATCTCTATATAAAAGTTGTCTATGGTGAGAGCTCTTTTTGGTTTTTTATTCATTTTTTTTTTTAAAGGTGTGAGGTCTGTTTAGGGCAAAGGTGGGACAGCTGCTTTAATTTGCCCTGGGGCAGTTCTGCTGATTGAGTTATTTTAGGAACTGGGCAGCTCCGCTGATTGAATTATGTCAGGTGCTGGGCAGTTCTGCTTTAGTTCACCCTGGGGCAGTTCTGCTGATTGAATTATTTCAGGTACTGGGCAGCTCCACTGATTGAATTATTTCTGGTGCTGATCAGTCCTGCTGATTGATTGATCTCCTTAGGGTGTTGTGTAATGGCAGCTAGGTCCGATGCTCATCAGGGGTTCAGTGGTTCACAATCTACCCCCCACAAAAGGCAGACCTCCCAAACCATCTGCCCACAATCAGGACAGATTGGTCCAAGAGGCCCCCAGAAGACTCCCAGGTGTGTGAAAAGGACAACGCTCCCACTCCTGTCCCGACTCCTGTTCCAGCTCCCTTCTCCAGCTCCCTGCCCCGGTCTCCCTGTGCTGCAGTCTGGGTTCAGCAGACCTGTTTTGAGGTTCTTCTAGAGTATCTTCTTCTAGAATCATGTTGTCCTCCAGATATTGTGGATTTTTTTGCTTCAAAATCAGTCTAGAGGCTTCATATGTTGTTGGTTTGAGGGAAGGTTAGAGGAGGTTACAGAGACTCCTGTCTGATCTCTGCCACCATGGCTCCACCCCAGGAAGGAAGTCCTCCCCTTCTAATTTGTAAGTTATAAAACTGACAAAATTCCAAAGTGGCAAATTAAAATAATACTTGTAATTTGTATTTGTAATTTGTAATATACATAATATTTGTATAATACTTTATAGTTTTCAAAGCATTTTCCTTTTTGTTATTTTCATTTGATTAGCTTCATTAAATAGGCATGGTTGATGTTATCCCTAATTAAAAAATAGGAAACCAAGACTTATGGAGTATCTTCTAAGGTCACACTGATTTAGTAGTAGACCTGGGACCTTGAACTCAAGTCTTCTGAATCCCCTGAAAGAGTATACTTTCAGCCATACCATATTGTTGACTACCCTTTCTAAAAAAAGAAATATTTTGCTGTCTCTTCATAATTATAGTAGTATAGTAATTCACATCACTTATGGCTAGAGATTTTTAATATTAGTTTTTCGTTTGCACTTCAATAAAACATTTTATATAGGTTAGTATTTTTAAAAAACAGAAATCAACTTTTTAGGAAATATGTTTTGCATTATTATTTTTTTTTGTTATCTCTCTTATTGCCATAGTGTTTCATTTTGATATAGTCTCAGTAGAGAAACAAGAATATTGTCATGAAAATGTTACATTCAGCCAGGAGATTATGGGATAATATCCTCTTGAAATGAGCAGTCCATAATAGTTGCAGGATTAAGTTTAAAGATGTCATCTTAATTGCACTATCTTTACTTAGAAGCACTGAAAGGATAAAAAAAAAGCGATCTCTAAAGATTTCTTCCAACAATAATGTTCTGTAAATCTGAGAGAGAAGAGAAAGGGTCAAAGTAATATTGAAACAATTTACTAGGGATTCTCACTTGATTATGAATTTCCCAGCTCTATAGCAATTAAGATGCCCCACTGACTTCTCTTTCCAGAGATATTTAATTTGCCAGCATGTTTCTTTAGTCTTTTCAAATCGAAGAACTGACTTTGAATACATCATCAGTGTATGCTATGGGGATATGTCCTGGGAAAAAATACAAGAATATGGAGTCAGCATCAAATATCATTGAATGATTTGGAAATCTTTGAGAAGAAGCATGGAACAAAAAACAAGGTCTTAAGAGTGGGTTAATGTTGTGCTTGAATTTCTGTTAAGGTACTTCAAGTACAAGAAAGTACTTCTAGCTAGCATGGGGGGACACACATGCTCTAATATCCTTCTCCCAGTGTGAGTGACTCTGTGTGTGTTCAGCCAAGAAAAGAATGAAGCGTGTGTTTTGTGTTTGGCAGCCTTGGCATGCACAACCCCAAAGCATTGCACACCATTCTCAGGAGGGTTAAGGTTTGGTTAACACAAGTTTTTTATAATAGTACACATTGGAAAGCTCACTGCACAGCAGACATGGAGTTCATTTGTTTGTTCATTCATCTTAGGTTATTAAGATAGAAGCAACTGTCTGAAGGATTGATATCATATTCTAACATAACTAAATAGCCTGAACTTAAGAAATTTGAATAATGGTATTTAGCAAAATGTATATGACACTAAAGGACATGGTGCCCTTTTAATTCTAGGATCGAATATATACTAGTTTATTTGGTTTTTAGAGCTCTTTAATCTGATCCTTTTCTGTCATTCTGGTCTTTTAGTGGGGTGTATATGGTACTCAGGATGATTTACATATGTTTTCTTAGCCATTAGAATGTAAACTCCTTGAGGGAAGAATTGTTTGGTTTTTTTTTTTGGTTTAAATTTCCAGAATTTAGTACATTTCTTGCACACAGTAATTGATTAATAAATGCTTATGGATTGATCATAATAGAAAAAGAACTTTTGGTTTGATTTTCACTCTAAGGAGACTTAACTATCATCAGTGAAAGAAGTTATCTCTTTGACAATGGGATTTATCTTTTCCTATATAGTTTACATGTCTTCCTGTCCAAATTATTCACTAAATTTTTCACAGATCATGTGATTCTATATTCTTTTCTAAATCCCTAGTTACCTGAAAGTAGGAACAAATAGCCTTTGAAATTGTGTGGAAGAGGAGCTGGTTCCTAAGGCAAAAATTAAAGAAGTATGTTGGCTAAATATCTGTTTAGATTTTTTTCCCCCAGAGGCAATTGGGATTAAGTGACTTGCCCAGGGTCACACAGCTAGGAAGTGTCTGAGACTAGATTTGAACTCAGGTCCTCCTGACTTCAGGGCTGGTGCTCTCTCCACTTGTGCCACCTAGCTGCCCCACTGTTGTTTAGATTAAGGTGAGGCACCAAGTTATTTTGTTGAATTTGTAGAATTAACTTTTTGGTACACAATTTCAGACTGATTGTAAGAAATGTCTAGGAATCTCTCAGAACCTATAGGCCTTGGAACATGCTTGTGATACGAACCATCCATCTAGATTATCAGGGTAATTGACTGATGGGCAGAGAAAAGGAAATTAAAAATCAGGGGAGAGTTTTTAAACATCTTTTATGTCATTTTTTCCTTTGGCAATCTGGTGAAACTTTTGGTGATCTTTTCAGAATACTATTTTTAAATGCTCAAAATAAAATACAAAACTTTGCAAAGGAAATAAACTGTATTATAATATAGTTATTAACATGTTATTTTAAAACGTCATGGATCCCAGGTTAAGAACCCTATTGTCTTAGGCTTACGGGGTGACTGAGCAAACAGCCCAATTGTCTTATGCTTACACGAATGACTTAGCTTCAAGGCAGACCCCAGCTCCCTCTCCATAAGGGAAAGGGACATCTGTGCTGTGTGTGTGCTGTGTTAAACGTACAGTGATGTGCTTCAACCATACTATTCAAGCCAGGAGATTGAGTTCGAGATGAAAGAAGCTTGGCATGGAAAACACCAGCAGATGTGGGGATGAAGTCCATTCTTTCACATTGCCACAGGGCTCTAAATTAAAGGAAAGGGAAAGAAAAGGCACAAATCAAGGGAAGTGATATAAGGAAAAGTGCTTTGCATGTGCAATACTCTGTGATGAGAGGGAAAAGAAAAATTGTTACTGGGATCTGTGCTGACAACCCCAGGTGAAATGAGGAGGGCTCAGGTAGACGTGTTTATTTTTAGAGCCGCCTTTCCTTCCAGCAGACTTGAGGAGGCAGATATTGCTACTTTGATCCTGGCAATGCAGATTAGGATTTAGGGGCTACAGGGAAAAGAGACAGACCTACTCCATGGAAAGCAAACATCTCTGT
The DNA here is from genome assembly GCA_023553655.1 of Myrmecobius fasciatus. Lineage (NCBI taxonomy): Eukaryota > Metazoa > Chordata > Mammalia > Dasyuromorphia > Myrmecobiidae > Myrmecobius > Myrmecobius fasciatus. The sequence continues at coordinate 158,594 of JAJPUD010001222.1, read as the reverse complement.
CTGAAATCCGAAAGAGAAAACATAAAACCCAATAAAAATTAATTTTTTAGGACGTTTTCAAAAGAAAGTAAACCATTTCTTTTTTATGTGAGTTGATACTTGCTGCTGAGGAGGGAGAGTTATACCAAAAGGAGTCCCTGGTGATGGGTAAACTGGGGGACAGCATTTATATGGAAGAATTAACACCCCCTCTCCCCTTCATTCCAATTCCTTGGCCTTCTTTTACTCAACAGCAAAATGAGAGCTTTCAGCTAGATAGTACTCCATATGGTACTTTGAAGATTTGGAGATGCAGGGAGGGAATAGAGTTGGCTATAAGATCTTTAGTCCCATTCCCCAAAAGCATCGATCAGTTTACAGATCTTCACCCAGCACTCAGTAATCTGGTTCCTTGGACACTGTTGTGGGCCAGGATGCTGGTGGAAGCTGGTGGCTTGAATTAACCTCCATCCCCCAATATTGACCAGGAATTTTGTGATTGGGGAAAGTTTGATACAAACTGTGACAGTTTCGATCAATTTCGCCCTCAAGAGAATTGACCTGGGATTGAGCTGTGGCCCTTTGGCCAAGAAGAACATAAATGTGTTTTGTTTTTTCATGAGTTTGTTTTATGTTCCTCACCTGGAACTTGTATTTGTTTTTATCATCCTCCAGTTAACTGCCCAGCAACTGTTTTTTAGTTAAGGATATAGGAATATTTTTATTAATAGACTTGTTTATTTGAATCTTCAAGCTCTGAGTGATGCATTTCATCAGGTGCAGAACTCTGACTTCAGTGAGAAATTCGTGTAATGGCCTTTCTTTCAAAACAAAATAAAATAAAACAAAATTGTGAAAGGTAGAGATGCAGATGCAGTGGTCCCCTGTCCCCCAGACAGACCTGGGCAGGGTTGAAAACAGTGACATTTGACCAGTAGGTAGCAGTTTGGATGGTGCTGGCAGCAGCAAGGTAATGGGAAAAGCAGGGGTACCCGGGTCTTGTGGGTAAAAGTCCAAGTAGCAACTATAGCACTTGACAGTCACAGAATAATAGAAAAGCAGGTGTGCCCTGACATGCCAGAATTCTGCAGGGATATGGTGTGGTCTTGGAAATGATACCTGACTTATAGCTTCTGTAGCTCCTAGATCTTAGGTGCTTACAAGTCTTAGCTACTCAGGAGAATTGTAAAAGAGTTTCATGAAGAAATTTCATTTGTACACTTATCCATATCATAGGCTGATAGTAAGAATATAACACTGACTAACCAAATAAAGGAATTCAACAAGCATTTATTAAGTGCCCACTAAATAACAGTTATGGTGCTTCTTGCTAGATATCACAAAACTGACATTGACAAAATAGAATTATAATGGAGACTTGGAGTATACAGACATCTGTTAGTTTTAGGACTTTTAAGCTTTAATAACTTCAAAACTATAGCTACAATCTTACAAAAACTAAAGTTTTAGGGTATTGATATGTTTTTTTGCTAAAATTCAATATTACCAACATTTTATTAAATATAATTTGAATTAACTTGAGCTTTGTATAATAACTTTCACCAGTTGCTCTTCATTGACTGAAAGATTTGCAGTTGTAATCCTTTCTTTAAGCTCATCCAAAGGAGGTTTTGAAGGATTCTTCACAGTTTTGATGTGACCCCCAGAAATAAAAGTCTCATGGAGATTGGTAGCTAGGTCAGAAGCTACCTCCTTTTGACCCTCCACTGGCTGGAGAAAAGAAATCATTGAACAAGCCATGCAAAATGACTGGGTGTTTCATTTTGTTAAAACTAAAATGAAAAGTTTATTATCCCAAATTCATAAAATTGTACAGCTGCAAGTAAAATTTAAATAATTAAACTTTCAAATGATTTTTGTAAATTTGGAGCTGTTATACATCTGAAATTAGTAAAGATCAAAACTGCATTGACACCTTGTATATTGGAATCATTTCCCTTTTATATCTTGGATATTAGGGTCTGATATTCCTTTTTCCTCCAGGTGTAACAGTTTCTCTTCCAATTTTAACTGCATTGATTTTTGGGTGGGGAAAGATGCAAACATTTTTCAATTTTAATTGGTCAAAATTATCTATTTCATTGACTGAGCTCTTCTATCTGTTATTTTGTTGAGAATTCTTCCCTGCTACTCCAGATCGGTTATGATTTGACCTTTAATATTCAGACCTACTTAACCTTTCTGAGCCTTAGTCAGGAGATCTATGAATTGTCTGTAAAAAATTGTTTGTAAGGTGGTTCAATAGAAATGGTGCTGGTTTCCAGTCAGAAGACATGGATTCAAACCCTATCTCTGCATTTAATTATTTTAATGACATTGGACTTAACCTTTCCAGGCCTTTTTTCAACTATAAAATGATGGTATTCTTTAGAGGTGGGCTCCTTTTTCTAATAAGATTCAAATGTGATAATGCTTGTGAAATTCCTTTTGTAAATGCCACCCTTCCTTTGAAAAGATATGTACATTAAACTGATTTTCTACTAGTACTAATAAACTTATCCTGAGTCACTCCGGCTTTTCATTTCCCCTTGGGAACAGTGGCTCACATTTGTGAAACAAATGGCATAGGTAGGAATGTCAGCCTTGGCAGTGGAATAGAGCAAAGTTAAGTGACCCATGTTGGGATCAGATGTGTTATAGTGTTTGAAACTGAGCCACATTAGTTACACATTCTCTGGGGAGCATTACCTCAAACTTAATGTGAGGTCCCACATCCAGCTTGGATATTTTGGTCATCTTTAGTGTTACACGAATGTCAAATATTTCCATATATAGTTTTGATACTTTGAAAAATGTGGGTGCTCCTTTCTTTCAGTGCTGAATTCAACCTCTCAGTATCATATCTATTTCATGAATTAGTATAGGAAATTACCTGGTGAAGAACTCTTCTGCACTTAGCTCTTCTAGTTCTTACAAAACAGCTAGAGTCTTCAGTTAGTTCCTTATGTAAAAGTCATTCTAGTTTAGGATCACTTCTCAGAGCCTGTAGTCTCTTCCATTTCAGGAGGGATTAGAGTAAGGTTGTAGTGGGAGCCTTGTTCACCTACATCTGTATATCTATATGAAAATTATCTCCTATCTGTACCAGTTATTATTTCATCACCTCTTCTTTTGGCCAAGTCAAATCAGGAGTCACAGAGAATGGAGAGATTGGAACCAGAATGTCCATGGATGCCAAAGTAGTTAGGAGGACAGATCAGAGAAAACTACTAGATAAATAGTTACTTATTACATGAATGCTGTTGGGGAGAAAATGACTTTAAGTTTTACAAAAGTTGATCAGAAAACAAATGTCAATTATTTCCCTTCCAGTTCATTCATTAATAATTTATTCTCTCTGAGCTTTGCAGTCCTAAATCTTAGTGCTATTTGAGTGACTTTGAATCAAACTTTAAATCTTAATATTTTTAAATTTTTATCTTTTGCAGAATAAGAGAGGTCATGACACATGCTTGCAAATTGCAAGTTGAACAAGATTCTCCAATGTCAATTACCCTGGCCATAGTAGAATCTGATTCCACAATCGTTTATTATAAGCTGACTGATGGATTCGTAATGCCAGATCCTCCTGATGCAGTTGAGGAAACTGATGGTAAACAGTGGAGAAAGAAAAAGAAATTGAAGAGATGACTTGAAATGTGAACTGAAGAACTGAAGTGAGGACAGTTCATGGGATCACTGCTGTCAAGCTAGTATCCAGATAAGCAAGAACACAGTGGTTCAGTTTACATAGTAAAGAATGCACGCTTAACAAGCAACATAATAACTACAAATGTGCCCTTTGATCCAAATGTACCCAACTTCTGCTAGGCCTAGACCCCAAAGAAATAGAATCACTGGGAAGAGGGCCCATATGTACAAAGATGTTTATGGGAGCTATTTCCATGATAGCCCCCAAATGGAAATTAAGGGGTATCTACCTATTGGAATGGCGAAACAAATTGTGGTAGGGGAATCTAGCGATAATATTGTGCCATAAGAAATAATGAAATGGATAGTTTCCAAATGAAGTGGGAACATCTCTGTGATCTAATTCAGAGTGAAGTAACCTGGAGAAAAAAGAAGGCATCAGACATAGCCGAGGTAGAAGGACAGGGCAGATTTAGTGCTATATTCCTGCACTCTGGCTTAGCTGGGCTTTAGCTCTAAAACTGTGTGTCAAGTCCTTGGAGAAGCTTTTGATTCTCCTGGAGGTGGGTCTGTGTCTGGTCTGTGGTATGGGCATTTGGTGGCCCCAGTTCAGCTTCTTCGCCTCCAGGAGCAGATAAGTTCAGTATATTCTCTCTAGGATTTACAATTCCCCAACAGCTGCCTCACCTACACCTCCTTGGGAAAGAGGGGACTTTCCTAGCCTCCATGAGTACCTTATGTCACTAACTACAACGCTAAAGCTGTCACCTTGAGTCTTCTGTTTTCCCCTTCAGTCATACCCCCTCTCCTCACCAACTACACTCATCTTTCTGATGCTCTGAGATAACTCTGCTAATGCTGAGTATCCAAGGACAATAATTACATGAACTCATTCCTCAGTGATGAACATCTTTTCATCCTGCCATATCCTCCCTCTCCCAGTAATTTTGAATCTCTGGCTGCCATTGTTCAAACTTCTATTCTCTGCCCTCACTGCCCACTTCCTTATTCCCACCCTCCTCAACCCAACCTCCTTCCTCCCCTAGTGACCCACTCTGAAGTCACCCACTTCTGCTGTGATCTCTGTAGGTAAAAGTGCCTAGCTCTCCTCTTACACTTTTTTTATTTCTCACTCTTTGAGATCTGCCTGTCCTAATAACACCACACACATCTCTGGCCACCCTTTCCAGCTCTGGCTGTACTTCCATTCCTTCCCCAGCCCTTCTCTTCATCTTCTGCTCACTGGTCTTGGTCAGGAAGTCACAATGTTCCTTGTTCTGTTACTACTTCCTGGCTCTTGTTCTACTACGATTACTCACCTCTTTTGAGGTTCCCTCAATCCATATTAATCATTCAATCAAGATTCAGGTGTCTGTTGTCTATCTACTTCCAGGGCACGCTCTTTTCTTTGAGAAGGGTTTAGTGGCTGACTCAGTTTTTGTCTTCATCTCTCCAGTTCCTGCTCTCATACTACATCAGTTTCATATTTATATTTTTCCAAACACCTTAACCTCAAATTACCCATTTCTCATGACCTACTCTTCCGTCCCATTTTAGCTACATCCCGAGATGGTTTTCATCTTCCCCTCATCCACAAGTATTCCACTTCCATCTTTGTGAACTCTGAATCTCCTTTATTTGATCATGATCTGTTGTCATCTCACTTCTGCTTTGTAACCCTAAACCATGCTGATCTTCTTCCTCAGTAGCAGGAATTCTCTACTCCTTAGCTTGCCTGGATTCCTTCAAATTTAACAAAATCCTTCCTTTTATAAGAATCCTTTCCCAGACTTTCTTAACCTTAGTGCCTTTCAGAGAGTACTACTCAGAGAATAATCTGATTTGTTCTATGTATATCTTGTTACAAAGTTATTTGTATATTGTCTTGTAAGGGAGCTTCTGTCTTTTGTCTCTCTTTGTGTCTTTAGCACTTAGTAGAGTGTCTGCCACATAATAGACAATAAAATGCTTGTTGACTTAGAGTGAAGAGAAATAAGGAAACAATTTATTCAGTGACATTACTGAGAAAAATAGTGGATCAATACAATGATAAACCATGAGTCTAGAAGACTGAAAATGAATCAAACATGCTACAGATCTGGCCAATGAGGGATTTTATGTGTGTGTGTATATGTATGTATGTATGTCTTAACTTTTTTGGTCTGTGAAGATTTAAAAAAAATTTTAGTTGGTCAATGAGGTGTACATGTTATGAGAAAGAGGTAATAAATATTTGTAAACACATGGGTGTGTGTTTTATTTATTTTGAAAATGAATCTTACCATCCTCCCAAAAAGTCTGGTTTTCCAATACACCTCAGTAAATCTACATTTAATTATTTAGAAGCTATATTAGTACTTAAAGACTAGATTTAGTTTCAATTTTAGAGAAGGAACTGTATAGGAAATGTCAGGTCATCTTAAAATTGTGAGAGATACTAAGTAGCATATTTTTATCAACATTTTTTTCCAATTTATTAAGATTAGTTATTAAAACTTTTTTCCTGAGGCAAGTGGGGTTAAATGACTTACCCAGGGTCACACAGCTAGGAAGTGTTAAGTGTCTTAGGCAAGATTTGAACTCAGGTCCTACTGACTTAAGGGCTGGTGTTCTATCCACTGCCCCACCTAGCTGCCCTTTTAAAACACTTTCAATGAATAATATACCTTACAAACAGTATTAGAAATCACCTCTACATTTTGCTTATTAAAATAAGATAGAAATTTCATTTTACTGATGTTTACTCCATGTCAAGAGGCTGTCAAGTCTGTATGTTTTGCCACCACCAGCTGACTGATTTATTCCTGTAAAAATGTTTGCATTTGAATACTGTTAAATATGTATCCTCAAAACCTTAGAGCTTTGGGAGTGTTCTGCCTTTCAGAAGACCCAAATAGTCCAAAGTAATGAATGACTTGAATTTTTGCCCAGTGATCTCTCCCTTGTTTTTCAAGTTAATGTTTAATTACAAGATATATTGAAATTTTTGTTAATTTCTACAGCTATTATTTGGTAAGATGACAAAATCATGCACAGCATGCACTTGGACAGTTGGGATCCCTAAGCTAAATGGAATTGTCTAATATTTTGTGAGTGCATTTAGAGATCTTGGTCCTAAGTACATGAAATTGTGTTTTATTTAACGGTGGCCTGTTGGGTGTTTAGAATCCATATACTCTTACTCCTAGTATAATTATAACAAAATACATTTAATTTATCTTGTCAGGAAAAAAATGGCACTCCTGTTGTGAATGATTCTGTGTCTGAATGTTTCTGTACTATATGAGAGTAGAAATAATCATGCTGTGTGTGAATAGTCTCATTTGCTGTGAATGTTCAATTTGAAGCATGCAAATTTGTATCGGCACATTGAGCACTAAACATTTCACAGCTGATCGAATTAATAGAAAGGTTTAGTGGGTATACAGTTTAGTATTTGACCATGTACATTATGTCCTAATATTTCTGTAATTGACAGAAAAAAAGGTATCCAGCGTGAAATGAGTCAGATTCATCCAGCTGATTTGTTTTAATTGATCCAATCAATTATATGACTGTTTATTCTCTCTCACTCCCTTGCCTTAATACTTCTTTTTGTTACTTTCTTATATGGTAAATTCCATGACATGGATTTCCACAATGAAACTTATGACATAGGTTGCTGGATCTACCTCCAAAGTGATTCCCAGTCACCTGATGTTGGGCACTGAAATGGAGTTTTGGAGCGACTGGTTGGGATAGGGTTATAACAGGTTTTGTTCTTCTATCTACCAGAAACCATAGTCTAATCCTCTGCCTTCAAACACCAACATTTACAAGCAATTGGAAACAACTTTATGGGCCTTCTTGATATCCTGATTCATTTCTTCTCTTCCTCCTTTGTAGAGCTCAGACTCGTTCTTTCTCTGGGCTTCTTGTTTCTCTTCCAAGCAAATATTTTCCCTTCTATAAGTTGGATATTTCCTTTCCTCTTTCCTCAGCTCCAGTATTGGTTTAGATCTGTTCACAGTCAATTAGATTATAAAATCTGTGTCCACACCGAGATCTTAGGAGTCTGCGTTAAATGAGAATGCAGGAAACAGAATACTTTGACTCAGTAAGTTAGAAGTGCTTAGATAAATTTGCTGATTGATTCTGAGTGTCCTTTGAATGTGTTTTGCAAACCTCAAGTCTATTGATTTTTCTCACACTAATGCATATAAAATATCCTATAATGGTGAAAACTTTTATTATTAAATCTCTAGCTTATTACTATTTTTAAGCTTGCTTCTCTCCCTTCTATTAAATAATGGCACTAAAGTTTAAAACAGAAATACACTAGAAGTTTTCCTGAGATCATGAAAAAGTAAATGCATTTTTTGCCTTACTTTGACAGTCAAGGTCATATTTCCCAGCTCTTTCTCCTAGAATCTATTTTTTAAAAATACTATAACTGAGATCACATCTACTTTAAACCTTGAATACTTTTTTTACAAGAGAAATGTCTACATTGATGACATCAAAGGTCAATAAAAATATATTATTGGATATAATGTATTGGTTTACTAGGGAAAAGCAGAAGTATATTTTTCTTTCATTCCTATAGTAGCCATTATTTCTCAAATTTTTCCAGCTAAGCAAATGAAGTTGTGTATCAATGAGCAGCAAATATGAAATCCTCTGTCTTCTAAAGCTCTTGCCTTTCCCATCTTTCCATATCTGGAATTCTCAATTCCACCTCCCAATGTCTCTGCCTTCCTTCCAGTCTCAGCTAAAGGCCCATTTTTGTAAGAATCCTTTTTAGGACTTCTTAACCTTAATGTCTTCCCTCTTTTGGTTACTTTCGATTTTTGTTTGGTTTGGACATGTTGTGCATCCTATTTCATTGTGAATTCCTCTAGAGCAGACTGTTCTTAGCACAGTGTCTGGCACATAATAGGCATAGTAGGCTTATTGATGACTTTCTCTGTGTTTTGCCTCCTGGGGCTAAACACTATATCTAATTTTTCTTCCATATGATAGCCCTTAAAACACTCAGACAAATAGGAGGATCTGAGTTCAAATGTAGCCTCAGACACTTAATACTTCTTGGTTTTGTGATCCTGAGCAAGTCACTTGACTCCAATTATGTGTACTCCCCCCCCAAAAAAAAAACAAACAAAAAAAACAAGACAAAGTTGTCACAAATATCTTGGATTTTATTTTTAGGCTAAGTGTACTGGTTCCTTCAATTGATGTGATCATGAAGCTCTTCTCCATCCTGGTCCTTATCAATAACCTTTCTAAAATGTAATGCCCAAATTGAACTCAAAACTTTGGATTACTTTTTTCTCCCAATCTGGTCAATGTCCTTTAAAAGAGACTTAATAAGTATCATAACTGTAATGTTTGAATCCTCTTTGCAAAGAGATAAAAAAAAATAAAACCAAGTCTGATTTCAACCATTCTCTGAAGAAACATTTTGTCATCTTGTAGTCACCCCTTGCTATGGCCCTTTTCTAGAATTTTTTTCCCCAATTTATAGCTTTAAATCAAACTGTACTACTCCTTCAATCAAGGATTTTTCATTTAAAATAGAGCATGTGAATTACCATCTCTGAGACTTTCCCAAACTAACCCTACTTGGCACTACCATTCAGCCTTCCATCAATTTTCTCATTTCCCTAAATAGTTAGCACTTATAGAGTGCTTGCTCTTTATGCATGAGTTTGTTCTTGTCAGTAAATATCTTTCCATGACAGGATTTGCCCTGTTGACTTTAAGTGCATTGCAAGGATAAGGGCTTCCTTTGTATTTTAGACGCACTGTATTTTAGAATGTTCGTTAGGTAGGTGTCTATAGGATCCTGAGCAACTTACTTAACCTCAATGCTTATATTACCTATGAGAAGTAATTCTGCTTTGTAGGAGGGGTTTCTTCATCTGGAGGTTTTCCACCCAAGAAATTAAAGATCAAGTCCCTATTCTTACCATTCCTCTCCCCCCCCCCATCTGCACTTGAATAGCACCTATACCTAGTATAGTTTTCTGTATACAGCAGACCCAGCTACTTCATCTTTTCTATATACCTGGAATGAGTAACTAGAATTCATTAGCAACAGTGCCTCAGGTTAATTCAAATTAAAAGCACTTATTCAGCACCTTTTGCACAAGGCATCTGTATGAGGTCTTGGCAATAGAAACATGAAAGATGGCATAGTCCCTATGCTCAGGGACAGATTACAAGAGTTTATAATCTGGGGGCAGCTAGGTGGTGCAGTGGATAGAGCACCAGCCCTGAAGTCAGGAGGACCTGAGTTCAAATCTGGTCTCAGACACTTAACACTTACTAGCTGTATGACCCTGGGCGAGTCACTTAACCCCAATTGCCTCAGCAAAAAAAAAAAAAAAGTTTATAATCTGCTAGGTGAGATAAATGGTACATACAAAGATAAATTTAAGGTATATAGAGAGATACAAACAAAGAAGAGAGCCATATAAAGTTCTTAAGGAAGACCTGCCCCCAAAACTGGGTATGGGCTGAACATACTGTGGTGTATTAATGGGATAGCATAGTATTGTTCTGCAAGAAATTAGGAGATAATTCAGTAGTGCCTGTACTAGGTCTGTATCCCAAAGAGATCATAAAAAAGGGAAAAGGACTTTTGTGTGCAAAAATGTTTGCAGCAGCCCTTTTTGTAGTGGCAAGGAATTGGAAACTGAATGGATGCCCATCAGTTGGAAAATGGATGAATATGTTATGGTATATGAATGCTATGGAATATTATTGTTCTATAAGAAAAGTTCAGCAGGATGATTTCAGAGAAGCCTGGAGAGACTTACATGAACTGATGCTAAATGAAGTGAGCAGAACCAGGATCATTGTACATGGCAAGATTATACAATGATTAATTCTGATGGACTTGGCTCTTTCCAACAATGAGATGATTCAGACGAGTTCCAATGGTCTTGCAATGAAGAGTCATCTGCATGCAGAGAAAGGACTATGGGAACTGAGTATGGATTACAACATAGTATTTTCCACCTTTTTTATTGTTGTTTGCTTACATTTTGTTTTCTTTCTTATTTTTTTTTCCTTCTTGATCTGATAGAATGATAATTGTGGAAATATGTATAGAAGAATTGCACATGTTTAACATATTGAATTACTTGACATTTAGGGGAGTGGGAGGAAGGGAAGGAAAAAAATTTGGAGCATAAAGTTTTGCAAAGGTGAATGCTGAATATCTATGCATATGTTTTGAAAATAAAAAGCCTTTAATAAAAAATAAAGGAAATGAGGAGATAGACAATTTCAAGGAGATAATGTAAGACTTGTAGGAACTGATGCAGAATGAAGTAAGCAGAATCAGAAGGATAATGCATACTATAACCACTTTTATAAAAATGAACAGTTTTGAAATTTGTTATTAACTGAAGAATGAAACAACCAGAACCAAAAGAGTGAGTCATATAATATTTACAGCACTATAAAGACACGCAACTTTGAAAGCTTGAAGAGTCTATAAAACATTAATTTGTTTTTATATTTTTTTTTACCATTTTGGGTTTTTTTTTTGAAATCAATAATTAATCTAGAATTAGCACTTAGTTTGCTAGACCTGGTGTTTGCTTAGTACGTCAAGTTCAAAGTTTCCTTTCCTTTTTAAATTTATTTTATATTTTGCATTTTTTTCCCACAATATTTAAGTTTTTCGATGTTTAGATATTTTTCTTTGGTGAAGCAGAGGTTCCATTTCATGGTCCCTGATCTTTTAAAGAATTGGAAGACCAGTGGCACTGTTAACTGCTTTCTAGGCAGCTTCCTTAGTTCTCGGTATGGCTACAGCTTCATCAACCTTGGAGCAGATCAACACAATAACTACTCATGATTCCAGAGGACCAATGATGAAGTCTGTTATCTATCTACTGATAGAGAGGTGATGGATTCAGGATGTAGAATAAGGCATAGTTTAACACAGTCAGTGAGAGCATATGCTTTGTTCAAATATGGATGTCTTTTTCTTTTCAAATGGAGTAAGAGAGTAGGAGGGAGAGAAAATACATTTCTATTAAAATAAAACTGAAAAAAAGAAAATGTGAAGTGAGGAATAATTTGAGCTTTGAAAAAGGGGAACAGAGAAACTTTTATCAAACACCTAAGCCAAACCCTGAAGGAAGGCCCTAGCAGTTTTTAGACAATTTGGATACCTTCTCAAATGAAGAGATGGTCCTTTCCCAACAAGTCTAACTCTTTTACTTGCAACTTTGACCCAATCTTTCCTATTTCCCTCATGTAATATAATCATATAATTCTAGTTCCTATTCCTACATATTAATATATTCTATTACATGTGCCATAATGATATATAATTCTATATCTCTTCCTTTTTACGGTCAGAATCATAGGGGAGAAGAACTTTCTGTATTCATTCATTTGTTTAACACACTCATCACTCGGTTCTTAATCCCTTGTAATTTGTTTTGTGCCCTCACAACTCACTTGAAATGGCTCTTTCCAAAATTATCTCAATTGCCAAATCTAACGGCTTTTTCCGAATTTTCATCCTTCTTCACTTCTCTGTAACATTTGGCACTGCTAATCACCTCCTATTTCTGGATATTTTCTCCTCTCTAGTGCTTTTTTTTTTAAATTCTGGTTCCCACTTTTCCCCATCTGTGTTACTATTCTTTCTCAATCTCCCTTACTGGATCATCAGGCTCCCTCTATCTGCGTGTACCCTAGGAATTTGTCTTGATCATTGCTTTCTTTACAATTTTGCTTTAGTGAGCTCATTATCTCCTGTAAATTTAATTATAATCTTTACAGATAATTCTCAGATATATTCAGCCTTATCTGTTGCCAAATATTGTTAAAGGATCAATGAGATAATATATGTAAAGTGCTTTACAAACTTTAAAGCACTATTAGCTGTTGATATTGTTATTATTAACTTTGGAGTATCTTTCCCATCCATTCTCTTCTCTATAATCTACCATACTAGTCAAGACTCTCACAACATTTCCCTTAGATTATTATTAGTCTCTCTCAATGGATCTTCCTACCCCAAGTTTCTCCTCTATCCAAAATATTCTTTACACAGTTGCCAAAATAATATCCTTTCTCAGGATGCTCATCAATTGGAGAATGGCTGAATAAATTATGGTATATGAATGTCATGGAATATTATTGTTTGGTAAGAAACAGCCAGCAGGATGATTTCAGAGAGGCCTGTAGAGACTTGCATGAACTGATGCTAAGTGAAATCAGCAGAACCAAGAGAACATTATACACAACAACAAGACTATATGATCATCAATTCTGATGGACATGGCTCTCTTCAACAATGAATCACAACTGGTGATTCAAACCAGTTACTATTGTTCATTGATGAAGATAGTCATATACATCCAGAAACAGGCCTGAGGGAACTGAGTGAGAACCACAACACAGCATTTTAAGGCTTTCTGTGAATATTTCCCCTGCATTTTGTTTTCCTTCTTAGGTTGTTTTTTTTCTCTCTTTTTAGATCTGATGTTTCTTGTGCAGTAAGATAACTATAGATATGTATACATATATTGTATTTGTCATATAATTTAACATATTTAGCATGTATTAGATTACCTGTCATTTGTGGGTAGCAGTGGGGGGAAGGAGGGGAAAAGCTTGGAACAAAAAAAATGTTTTGCAAAGGTCAATGTAGAAAAATCACTCATATGTTTTGTAAACAAAAAGCTTTTAATAAAAAAAATAAATAAAACAAAATAATATCCTTTCTCCTCCAAGTGGGGAATGGAACATTGGATTTGGGGTCTGTAAAATCTGAATTTAAATAGCTGTTTGACCCTGGAAAGTTATAGAATGTCTCTTAGTTCTGCATTTTTATTGATTTGTTTTTACAAGGCAGTTGGGGGTTAAATGACTTGCCCAGGTTCACACAGCTAGGAAGTGTTAAGTGTCTAAGGGTCTATCCATTGCACCATCTAGCTGCCTGAAAGTTGTATATTTTTAAATAGTTATAATAATACTTCCCTCACAGGATTATTGTGAGAATTAAATGAGATAACATCTATAAAGTGCTTTGCAAACCTTAAAGCACTGTGTAAATGTTAGCTATTATTATTGTTAGTATTATTATTATTTAAGTCAACATGGTATAGTGGAATGGCCTGGACTCTTCCAAAAATGATCTTTGTGACTGCAAACTCTCTTAGATTACAAATTGCCAAGAAAATGGCAGCCTGCATTGGTAAGGAATGTTTCTTCACACCATTGAAATCACTGGCCCAGTTCCTCACATAGGATAACTTAGGTAAAATACTTTGCAAACCTTAAGCTACACAAATGCATTTGTTGTTGTTTTTGAAACATGACCGTTTCCATATAAAAAAGCAGAAAAGATGATCATATGTGAAACATGAATTTCTTTTACATACAGTTTAGCTTTCAAACAAGATTGTAAAAAATTTAATACAATTTCAAAGTTGACTTGCTGGTCTGCCTCTGATTTTCATTTTAAAATGTTTCAGTTGAATAATTAAAACATGTTTTGTAATGCTCAGAGAAACTGAGGCAGTATAGAGATTAGAGATTTTTTAATAGTTTATTGCTAGTAGTGGAGAGTTTGAATTGGCAGCCATATTAGCCAGTTGTCTGGATCTCAAAGTGTTTGGAATCCATAATGATGGGTCTGGATGGGACTCTTGTCTCAAAGCATCCAGCCTTCAAATGAGAGGCTCCAGGGACTCTTCTAGGGCTCTGGTGCTCAGGGAAACAAAGGCAGAAGGAGGGGTAGAGCACTGAGGGATAGAAGTTCTGGGAAAGGACCATAAATTCATTTCTGACAGGTTGGAGATATGGAGGAAGGATCATAAATTCTGATATGAAGCTAGAAGACTCTGAATCTGAGACCAGAAAGATATGCCCAAATATTGGAGATAAGCCATCTGGAGTTTTAGGACTCTTTGGAATGCCAGTAGCCACAGCCCTAATTATCTCAGTCCTAATGGCCAGGAAGGGGGGGGGGGGATTGTCACTGGATAGACTGAGGCAGAACAATTCAGGGAAACAGACAAGGGAACTGTGGCACAATAGTTTCAATTACCCTGTTTTCTTCTTTTTTAGCATCACTATCACAATTCTCCCACTTCTTCTTTAATCTATCCTTTAAACTAAAAATAAACAACAAACAACAAAAAAACCTTTTCTGTAGCAAATTTGTAGTTAAGCAAAATAAATTCACATATTGGTTTTGTCCAAAAACATCATTCTTTTCAAAATAATATTTCTGAAGCACAACTTTGAATTTAGGACATATTAAAGTCTAAGGCATCATTCTAACATCCCAGAAGAAATATCCAAAAGGCAATTTGGAAGTGTGGGAAAGAAGACTGGAGGAAAGTCTGGATATATAGACTTGGGAATCATCTGCATAGAAGTGATCATTGGACCCATGGGAACAGAAGAGATCCCCAAAAGGCAAAACATAGATCATATTTTCCAGGCTTGTTAAAATTCTTCATTTCTCCATCTTAGCTTTTCTTATGCCTGACTGATTTTGAAAGGTTAATGTGTACATCTGTGATCTTTCTTCCCCAGTAGTATGGCCACAGGAGTTAACACCTAGGAATAATAAATATAGGAGAGCCCAAGTTCCAAAGAGAGCTCTAAAACTGGGCTTCTATCTTTTCCTTTTGATCATTAAAAATGCCAGGAACTACTTACTCCAGATCAGGATGAGCCTTTCCATACTTGAACCCAAAGCCTGTTGTGGGCCAGCTGCTACAAATTATGTGGGAGACACGTAAGGGATAAAGCAATGCAGCCCTGAATGCTTGGTGAAATTATGGATTTGCTATTTATAGGGATTGTCTTTGGCCAGAGACTGGGGGGAGAGATCCATATGGACACCAGAGGGAGCTAGCAGCTAGCAACAAAAATCTCCCTTTCTATTTTGCAGTGCATTCTAATGAGGATCTGAGGCAATTGGAAATTTATTTTCCATCTGTAGGAAATAAAATAAATAAAAAATATAAATAATGGTTTATGTTCTAGCCCTCCCTCTTCCCCTCATGTTGGCTTGCCTCTAAAATTACTTTCCCTGCTGACATTAAATATGTGGCTGGATTCATGACATTATATTTGAAACATAGGTCTATATTTGAAAGTGAGAGCTGGGGCTGTTTTTAAATTTTTCTCTTTCCAGAGTGATGATTTTGTTCATTTCCATATGAAACCATGCATTTTTATTTCTTTCTTACCAATAGCCTCAGTTACTTAAAATAAATTTAGGGCCCCCCCCCCCGAAAGGCACAGCACGGGACCCCTCACATTTGATTCATCTCCCCTATAGTGGAACTGCAGGTAGTGGTGAAATAAACTGTTGACATACTGAGTCTAAGTGTTTCCATGTAGAAGACTCCATTTTAAGTGGGGGAGAATGAGTGAAAAGTCATTTCTCTCTTACCTATGACTTCTTGCGTGAGCTGAAGTCTCCACTCAGCAGACCCTGTTCTTGGAGATGGATTTAATACAGCCAAAGTCTGACAGTCTCATGTCCCATATCCTCCCCTTTTGAAGCATTCTTTTCTTATATGTTTGGTGAGCTGTTTTTCCAAATATCTTTTATTTCCTGTAAAGAACCCTGAGAGGAAAGTTACCTTGAAGCACATGGAAAAAGACAATTGGAATTAGAATTTGATTCTTAAATCTTGACAAATGAAGATAGTCTGTCTAGAGCCCATGGCATTTCATTTAATGAATATGTTATGGGCTAGAGCAGGCTAATTAATTTCCAGGTCTCACTGAGAACATTCTAACCAAATCTGAAAAAAAAAAGTTTCATCTCTGTCTAGATTCATTTCAGTGCTGGATTCCTTACTGAGGTTGATTTTTCCACAGCAGCTCCACCTTACCATCCATTTCTCCCCTCCAGCCCCCCATCAGAGAATTTTTACATGGCCACATGGTGGTTTTTGCCAAAGTTTACAAGTTTTCAGTACAGTAGATCACTTTATTCTTCAGTCATATTTCACCTTGACTGTTTACATTGGGTGGATAGTACCCTGTCCTCAGAACAAATAGCAGTAACATTCCATCTTCCCTCCAATAGTTACCCTGTTCTAATTTTTTTCCTCCAAATTCTCTGAAAGGTGTTTGAACAAGAACAGTTTGTATCCTTTAAGCAAAGAGGATAGGAAAATTGGATGACTGTCGGATGGGTGGGCTTCTTTTATTATAAAATAGCTTACTTTCTCCAAACTTGTTTTACCACCATCAAATATTAGTCAGGTTTTTAGGTTTCAGGGTATGTTAGATGGGGATTAAGTATAGGATATCTTTAATTAGAATTTCTCTTTATGGGTTCAGGGCCCAGCCAAAGATTTCACCAACATAAATAAGTGAATGCCCTTTATATAGGACAATTTCTTGCTGATAAGTGAGATCACTCAAGAGACAAACTGTGCTAAGCCCTGTGGAAAATGAAAGAAAAATAAGATAAACTTTTTTCCTCCAGAAACTTACAGTCTTCCTGGGAAAATCATGACCACATATTTCAAGACAATGAATGTTAACTCCTGATGCTAAAAGAATTCCAAAAAGGTAGAGATGATTTGTCAGTGTGAGCTAGAGAAGTCATAGATTTCATTTTATCCCAAAGGAAGAGTTTAGGAGTCAACTTCATTGTTCTCTTAACTCAAGAGTTTTGAACTAAAGCTGAAAAAACCTGGCTTCAGATCCCACCTCTGACAGATGTGTAGCCACAGGCAATTCACTTAATGTCTCTGAGACTCTTATTTCCTCATCAGTAAAATGGAAAATACCTGTAGAACTGTAGCTCACATGATTGTTGTGAAGTCCAAATGGGATCAGATATGCAAAGCACTCTGTAAACATTAAAGTACTATATCAATGTACTGTTATAATTATTTTAGAGGGAGAGGGTCCTATTCTCCATACTATCTGTGTGACCCTGGGCAAAACATTAAATTTCTCATTGCTTTAGGTGATATGCTAGGACTATAAATTGAAGAAATTGGTAGGAGTTTCCTTACCAGGGAGTGTCTTAAACCATTGTGGTTCCAAGAAGCTGTAGCAAGCATGTAAGCCACAACCTGTAAAACTGTCTCACCAGGTTGAGGATGATTGGTAGGGCTCAAGGCTATCAGTGAGTGAAGGGGATGTGAAGACTTCCCAATGGATGAGAATAATTTGTTCCAATGGCGCTAAAGCAGATACTGTGCATCGCTTGGAGCTTGGTCAGATAGTGAAGATGACAAGATCATCCATTGCATTCTGAGCCATTGATTCATCCTAACTTTGGTGTTGCCACTGGACTTTGGTAACTCTGAAAGAGAATGAGGCTGAAAACTTTGTGCAAATCTGCCTCATTTAAATTCAATTGATCCAGGAGTTAAGATATCTCCTCATGAAGTCATTGGTCCTCTTTGAAAAAATGAATGGTGAACACAACAACTACAATCAATAAAATCTCTATATAGTATATGATATAATATATAATATACTATCTAATATCATAATACTATTATCATTGTTAACATATATAGCATCCTTCTTCCTCCTCCAATATCCCTCTCACTATGCTTATTATTGTTTTAAATTCCATTGTGGTTGCTTTGTTCATTTTATTTAAGGCAAAAATTGAGGATTTTACTTTTTTTCTTTGTATTTCTAGTGTGTGGCACATACCTTGTATATAGTAGACACTAATAAATACTTATTAAATTGAATTATAATTATTACTTAAAATCAACCAAACCAAAGGCCAAGTTTTGTTTTCAAAAACATAGTAACTAAGTGAAGCAAAACAAATCAAATTCAAGCCCTTCCCAATATTATAAATGCTCCAATATGTTTTCACCTTCCTTTGAACTGGCATCATACTTGCCAGTTTCATAACGAATTTGCCAAAATTAGAGACATCATACAATGCATTATTTCATTACTTAATCTTTCCTATGTTTGGGTCTTTTCTCTTCAATTAGATTCTCTCTCCTAACCCAGGACAGTGCTTTGTACCTGAGGCACTAGCAAGAAGAGGACCAGAACTGGAGGTAGGGAGAAGGACTAGACTCGAGTCCCAGCTCTGGAATTTATTAGTTTTGATATCCTAAGCAAGCACAACCTGTTTGACCTACAGTTAACTTCTCTATAAAATTGAAATGATAATGGATATACTTATATCACAAGGTTATTAGGAGGATCAAATATGTCGATAGATGGTATATATTGCAAATTTCTAATTCATTGATGTGAATTGTTTTGGACCACCACTATCACCACCACAAAAAAAAATCACTTAGTGACCAAACTTTTTGGTAAGAACATTCTCAGAATGCACTCAGAGAGCACCAAGAGCCCATGATCAGGCTTCCAATCCAAGCTTGATAGGAGATTCTCTTCTGCTAGCTTAGCCTTTGAGATCCAAGGGTTACCTTTATGCCAGAAGGATTTAATGGAAGCATGTGGAAGAAAGCTGTTATTATTATCTTCTTAACTAGTTTTCCTGCCTTTAATCTTTTCTCTTTCCAATCTATCTTTACACTAAGTAATCTTCTTAATCCACTGTTCCAATCACATAGCTCAGAACTCTACAATGGCCCCCTTATAGACTCCTTTTAAGGGCCTTCACAGATTGCCTGTAACTGAATTATGTTATATTGTTCTCTTCCAACCAGCTTAGATTCTTTGCCTCCCAACCTATCCCCATTCTTATCCAGGTTTTCAGTGTCTGGAGACCTTTGCTTATCTCTCCATCCATGCCTGGAATGAATACTTATTATCCTGCCCCTATTGAAATTGCTCCCTCTCTCCAAGAATAGATGCAGATGTCATCCTCTCAAAGTCCTGAGCTAAAAACTATCTCTCCTCAGCATTCTAATCTGTACTTTCCATTACACACATCATACTTACTTTCTATCTTAGATTTTAAAAAAAAGCTTCATCCCCTCTATTAGATTTGAAGCTCCTTGAAGGAAGAAACTATTGTAATTTATCTCACATAGTTTTTTTTTTAGTAAATCATGATGATTAGAATTTATGTAATATTTTAAGATTTGTAAAGTGCTTTAGTATTATTATCTCATTTCATATTCATTTCAACCCTAGGGAGTAGATGCTGTTATTATACCTATTTTACAAAAGAAGAAACTGAGGCAGACAGCGATTGAGTGATTTTCTCAAGGTCATATAACTGGTAAGTGTCAGAGGCTTGATTTTAATTTAAGTCTTCCTAACCCCAGGTCTGATACTCTATTCACTATGAATAGCTATCTCCAAAGAGTCACAAAGTCAATATTGTTGAAACTTCCATTAGTCTTCTGCCACAGTAATGAGAATTCAAAACAGTGGATTGAAAGCAAATGTGTTTATTCAGTGAGCTTAATATTTGTGTGTGAATTTTTCTTGAGCTAATTTGTATATCAGTTCACTCAAATTCTTTTTTAGGAGGGGGGTTGGGGTAAATGATTACTACCAAGTTTTGGAGAAGAGTTTCATAATTATGTCTCATTTACAAAAAATAGAATCTCAGAACCAGAGGAGAATTTGGAGATCCTTTAATTCAGCTAGCTCATTTTACAAATTAGGAAACTAATGCTAAAAAGAGGTAAAGTCTCCTGCTTAAGATTAAGCAGCCAGATTGGTACTGGGACTGGACCCCAAATGAGTGATTTAGCAACTCTATCCTGAAGGAGCTGTGTGGTACCCAATCACAGGGATGGGCCTGAGAAGGTTATTATTGGAGATAACTGAATAGATAGAGCAGTGGGCTTGCAATCATGAAGATGTGAATTAAAATTCTGCCTCAGCTGTGTGATCCTGCAAGAGTCACTTAACTTTTCTCTGCCTCAGTTTCCTTAAATGTCAGATGTGGATAATTGCACTTGCCTGAGTTGTTGATGGGATAATATGCTCACTTGAAATGGCATATGGAAACTACTTTGTAAAGTTTAAAGTGCTCCATGAAAATTTATTTTATTTTTATGTTTTTTTTATGTTTTCCAGTTGCCTGAAATAATCTACTTCATAGATATAAGGGCATTGCAATATTATTTCCTGATAGGACCTGGCTCCATGGAGAAAATAAGACATGATATGGTGGATCATTTCTAGAAGTTGACTCCACTGTCTAACATTCCATGCTCTTTAAAATAGAGGACTGTTGCAAAGGTAACAGGACATACTAAGTCATTTGTGATGATAGACGGAGGAAGGGCAAGTCCTCAGGTTGGAAAGATAATTACTTTTCTTCAGAGGCATGTTGGAGCCAGCTCAAACTAGCTGGAGAGAGAGAAAGAGAGAGCCAATGATTAAATTTTCAGTGATAGCATTTACACCTCGGGAAATGTCAATCCCTACAAATCAGAATTTGCTGTTTTGTTTTCTTGATTATTTAAACTTAAAAAAAGTAATGGAGAAAATGTTAATAATGCAAATTAGACTTGAAAGTGCCTTGTACATGCATTCTCCCTCCACCAGAGCTGATTGTTAAATATTTGGAAGGATATGCTGCTCTTTTCCTTAATCAACCCTACATGATATTTACCAGAAAGGAAAGGGAATAGAGGGGACAGAAAATATCAGAGTAAGGGAGAAAAGGGGTAAAACAGTCAGAAGAAAGAGTGTCAGTTTTCTATTAAATTTTATTTATCAGAGTAGGAAAAAAAGTCATGAAATGGGAAATTCACAAAGGTTAAGATGGGCTCTGTCATTGTTCAACTGAGCAGCTGAGGACTCTCACCCACTAAAAACCAGATGGCAATGTACCAGGTCTAGGCTAGGATAAAGAAGGCACCGACTAATAGGTTTACATAGTAGATGATAGTTCCAAATCACTTTCTAGATAAACATAATCTTATTTGACTCCTGAAACACCTTTCTAGGCTGCTTGTCAGAATCCAGAACTTTTCTACAATCTCCTAGAAACTTTTTCACCCTGAAAGCTCACTACACCTCTGGACTGCTTCCCAAAGTAAAAGTATTCTGTGCATCCTCTTCCTCTGACTGGCTGGCTCTTTCAAGAACTTCTATTATAAGGAGAAAGCCCAAGCCAACTATGTTTTCATTCCTCTTTAGACTGGACTTCTGATTCTCCAGGACTCAGTCTCCGATGACACACACCTCCTTCCACAATGTGCAAGTTTCCTCCATGTTCTCCCTTTCAACTTCCTTTTATATGGCGTAAGTTCCTGGAGATCAGCTGCTATCTTTCTGCTTACATTTATGTTCCCAGCATTTAGCACTGTGCCTGTCACATAGTAGATGCTTAGTAAATTTTTTTTTAACTCCTCAGATAACCAGGGGAATGAAGTGTTTCTCTTTTTAAAATA
Source organism: Myrmecobius fasciatus (assembly GCA_023553655.1). Taxonomy (NCBI): domain Eukaryota; kingdom Metazoa; phylum Chordata; class Mammalia; order Dasyuromorphia; family Myrmecobiidae; genus Myrmecobius; species Myrmecobius fasciatus. Next base: position 136,656 of record JAJPUD010001222.1, on the reverse strand, counting down.
GAAGAGATTCAAAAGAAAAAGAAAAAGCCTTATGAAGCTCAAATAAAAGTCTGACCTAAGTCAGAGGGTTGGAGGATAGAAGGAAGAAGGACCACTGAACATGTGGAGGCAAGTAAAAGGTCTGAGGCTTTTCTATTGAGAAGAACCTAGGCTCTTTGAAATGGAAATAGTCGTCTGTCAAAATTATCATTCTTTGCAGATGATATGATGATATATTTACAGAATCCTAGAGAATCAACTAAAAAATTACTAGAAACCAGTTCATCACTTTAGCAAAGTTGTAGGATAAAAATAAATATGCATAAATCATCAGCATTTCTATATGTTATCAACAAAGTCCAGCAGTAAGACATACAAAGTGAAATTCCATTAAATAACTGTAGATAATGTAAAATATTTGGGAGTCTATCTGACAAGACAAAGTCAGGAACTATATGAACACAATTACAAAACACTTTTCACACAAATAAAGTCAGATCTAAAAATTTGGAAGAATAGCAAGTGCTCATGGATAAGCCACACTAATATAATAAAACTGGCAATTCTATCTAAATTAATCTACTTATTCAGTGCCATACTAATCAAACTGCCAAGAAATTATTTTACAGAGCTAGAAAAAATAATAAAGTTAATCTGGACAAACAAGAAGTCAAGAATTTCAAGGGAATTAATGAAAAAAATATGCCAGTGAAGGTGTCCAAGCTGTATCAAGCCTAAAAGTATGTTATAAAGCAGCAATCATCAAAAACATTTTGAACTGGCTAAGAAATAGAGTGGTGGATAAGTGAAATAGGTTAAGTTCACAAGACACAATAGTCTTGACTATAGTAATCTAGTGTTTGATAAACCTGAAGACCCAGTTTCTGGGATAAGAAGTCACTATTTGACAAAAATTGCTGGGAAAATTGGAAAATAGTATGGCAGAAACTAGGCAGTTAATACCCTATACCAAGATAAGGTAAAAATAGGTTCATGATTTAGATATAGTGATACTATCAGCAATTAGAAGAACAAAAGATAGTCTCCCTCTCAGATCTGTGGAGAAGGAAGGAATTTATGGCTAAAGAAGAACTAGAGTACATTATGAAATGCAAAATGGGTAATTTTGATTATATTAAATAAAAAGGTTTTTGTACAGCAAAACCAATGCAGACAAGATAAGAAGGGAAGCAGAAAAATGGGAAAAAATTTTCACATCCAAGGGTTGTGATAAAAGCCTATCTCTTTTATAAAGGCTTTTTTTTTTTTTTGCCTTTTTTTATGGCAGATAATTTGCATCATTCCACTTCTCCCTTTCCTTTTCTCCTAGTATGTTTCTCTCACCCCTTAATTTCATCATTTTAAAAAAATATATATTATTCCTTTATATTCAACTCATACCTGTCCCTCTGTCTATATATACTCCTTCTAATTGCCATAATAATGAAAACATTCTAATGAGTTATAAGTATCATCCATGTAACTATATAAACAGATGATATCACTTTTTCCGATTACCTGCTTATATTTCTCTAGAGTTCTGTAATTGAAAATCAAAATTTCCATTCAGCTCTGGTCTTTTTCATCATTTATGCTTGAAAATCCTTTCTTTTATTGAATGATCACCTTTTTTTCTCTGAAAGACTGTGCTCAGTTTTGCTGGGTAGGTAATGCTTGATTATAATCCTAGCTCCATTGCTCTTTGGAATATCATATTCCAAGCCGTCTGGTCCTTTAATATAGAAGCTGCTAAATCTTATGTTTTCCTGATTGTGGCTCCACTATACTTGAATTGTTTCTTTCTGGATGCTTGCAATATTTTCTCTATGACTTGGGAGTTCTGGAATTTGGCTATGATATTCCTGGGAGGTTTTATTTGGGGATCTCTTTCAGGAAATGAAAGGATCCTTTCAATTTCTATTTTACCCTCTGGTTCTAGAATATCAGGACAGTTTTCTTTGGTAATTTCTTGAAAGATAATGTCCAGGCTCCTTTTTTCATCATGACTTTCAGGTAGACCAATAATTTTTAAATTCTCTCTCCTGGATCTATTTTCCAGGTCAGTTGTTTTTCCATGTGATATTTTACAGTTTTTCCTGTTTCTTTTCTTTCTTTTTTTTTTTTTTTGGTATTGCTTTATTATATCTTGATTTCTCATAAAGTCATTAGATTCCATTTGCTCAATTCTATTTTTTAAGGAATTAGTTTCCTGAGCTTTTGTGCCCCTTTTCCCAATTGATCAGTTTTCCCTAATTTTTCCCTTTCTCTCTCTTCCATGGCCTGAGCTCAATTTTATTTTTCTTGGAGGCTTTGGAGGCCTTGGAATCTAGGAATTTTGACTTATCTTCTAAGTGTGTGCTTTGATCCTCCTTGTCACTATTAACTTTCATTAGTCAGAAACATTTTTTTGTTTTTGTTTTTGCTCATTTTCCTAGCCTATTACTCTGCTTTTAACTCTTTGCTAAAGTAGAGCTCTCTTTCCAGGGTGAAGGGTGCATTGTCCCAAGCTTCTGGGATTTTCAGAAATCCTTCTAGGAATATGACCACAAGCATTCTTTTCTGCCCTGGAGCTATTAGCAGTGTCCCTGCCCCATTGCAGCTATAAAATCTAGTGTGCTGGTCTGGACTAGGAATCTACTGACCATTGACTGAGGCTACACTGGGACTGCACACCAGACCCCCACCTTGTGGCCACAGACCCTCTCCACTGATCTTCTGAGTCCTCCCTGGTGTCCTGGGGCTGAGAGGTCCAGAAGCCTCCAGCACTGCTGCTGATTCAAAGGTCTTGCATCATTGATGCTGGGGTCCAGGCAGGAGCTAGGGCCAGGGCTGGGCCTGGGCTGGAACTGTGTGCTAGATTCCCACTCTGGTTCCACAGACCTTTTCTGCTAACCTTCCAGCTCCTCTTTGGTTTCTCTGGGCTGAGAGGTCTGGAAGCCACCAGCACAACCACAGATTCAGAAGTTGGGCTGGATTCCCAACCTGGTGTCTGTTGAACTTCTAAGTTTCCTTCAGCTGGAATATGTTCTGATCTATCTTTTGGGGTGTTTTGATGCTCTAGAATTTGTTTAGAGTCATTATTTGGAGGAGTTTGGGGGAGTGGTTGGGCAAGTTCCTGCCTTGACTCTGACATCTTGGCTCCCAATATGAAGATTTTTTAAGGACACAGGTGTTATTCATTGCTGCTGCTAATCAAAGGCAGGGCTAAAGCTTTGGATAAAGTTAAATTTCAAGAGAAAAGAGCTAATTAAGAAGATGGTGCTTGAGGTTTTGATTGTGAACTATAGCTTAAATTTTAATGGAAACTTGGATAGGTATGGAGGGCATCTAATGAGGGCTGATAAAAGCATATTTATCTGTAGCCTTGCAAATATAAATTGAAGAGGAAAGGAGAAAGAAAAAACTCTTTAAATATATTTACCAAACCAGATACCTCAAAATAACCTTATTATATATTGTAATCTCACTCCTGCCCAAACCTGAGAAGAGAAAGCAGTTGAAATCCAGAATGTAGAAAGGAGGAAAAGGGAAAGGAGGGGGAGAGAGAATGTGTTAGAGGGAGAGAGTGAAGGAAAAACAGAGACAGAGATAGAGAGGCAGAGACACACAGAGACAGAGAGAGACAGAGACACACAGAGAGAAACAAAGAGTTTTTCTTGACTTGAAAAAAGGAGGAAGAGAAGGAAAAGGAAGAAGGAGATGAAGAGGGGGAGGTGGTATCAATTGCAGGTGACCTTTTAAAGGAGTTTAGCCACAAAAGGGAGGAGAGAAGTGAGTTGATCACTGACTGGTATGGATGGATCAAGTGTTTTGTTTTGTTTGAAGATGTGGGGGATGTGGGCATATAGATAAGACAGCAAAGAAATAGCTAGTTGATGGAGAGATATTGAATGTGTATTGGTAACTTGTAATTTTTAATCTTAAAGAGTTGCCTGAGTAATGAGAGGTCAGACATATCAAGGGCAGGAACTGAAGCCAGGCCTTCCTGATTTCATAGCAATATCTCTATCCATTATTTCAAACTGTATCTAAAAAGTCAAATTAGATTTTTTTTGTTTTAGCCTAATTGTGGCTCCTCAGTATTTAAATTGTTTCTTTTCTTTCTTTCTTTTTTTTTTTTTGCAAATTAGAATTTTTTTTTGGAGAAAAATAACTTGGAAGGAAAACAAATAGCTTAGAAGAGAAGCTAGGAAACCTTACCTAAGTAGTGGATTCCCTGAAAAACAAAATGGAGGAAACATGATTTTAAAAGCCATTGATATAATAAGGTAGGATTGATATAATAGTATTACAGTCACAAAGCAGAAAAATTAAAAGAATATGTGAAGTGTTTATTATTAAAAACAAGTTGTAGCTAATGAATATCCATAAAAAGTGATTAAAGTAGTAATCACAAAGAGCCAATATAGCTTGATTAAGAACAAGTCGTAACAAATTAACCTCATTTCTTTATCTTCTTTCCCTCCTTCCTTCCCTTCCTTTCTTTCTTCTTTCTTTCCAAATGTAAGTTAATAATAGTAATAATGATAATATTAACAATATATGACATTAATATAGATCTTTAAGATTTGCAAAGTACTTTACATTTATTATCTTATTTTAGCCTCACAACATCCCTGAAGGTGATATCTCCCCTGGACTCTTTCCTGCCCACACCAAATTTATAGTTTTTGTTGAATTTAGGATAGTGCATTTTGGAATACCTTTTGATGAGTTGGAAAAAATAAAGAAGAGTTTATTTGGAATAGTGAAGGACATGAAGAGTGTGACACAGGAAGTTCAGGTGGAGGAAATTGGAATCTTTAATGTGGAAAAGGGAAGATGAAGGAAAACATAATGGCTGCCTTCAAAGATTCACGAATTTCTGAATTGGAAGGGACCTCAGGAGCCATCAAGCTCAATTCATACCTTTACAAGAATCTCTACAACATCTCCTTCTTTGCCTATACTTGATTCCATCTTATTGATGTGGCTTATGTAAATTTATATTGATTGACAAAGTACTTGAAGATGCACATTGGCTTATTTAAACAACTTCCCCTTCTCATCAGAATTATATCTCAGCCATAAAAGGCATTACTAAGAGTAATGGGTCCAAAGACCAGAGAGGGGTATATTTCAACTCGAAGTAAGGAAAATTTTCCTAACTATCAGAACTGTTTCCAAGTGGAATGGGCCTCTGTGGGAATAGACATTAATCCAAGATTAGTGGCCACGTGTTTAAAAGCTTCATTTCAAAGGTGCTGACCACATGAACAATTTAGTGGATAAGGGGATGGTGATGGCTGTGCAGGATTGAGGCTGTACATTCCGAAGAGAACAGCTATCTCTGGTTTCTGCTCACTAACCTCAGAGTGACCTCTTCAGGGTACATTTGATCAATCCTGAGAAATAAATGATCATTTATTAGTATTATTGATCATTATCATTTTTGTCATTATTTATTTATTATTTATCATTATTGTACCATTAAATTTCCAATTGCCCATGGAAAATTTATGTCTCAACCAAGGATGATGCATCTGTTACTTGTTACAATACTCACCTTCCCCAGCGCCTTGGCCCCAGGTGACAGACAAATTCAGTCTTCTGGCCTTTGCCAAGAGACACCACATTTCCCCTAGACATAGCAATAAAAAGAATAATAATGATTGTAGCCAATATTTTTTCATCATGCTCAATGCTTGACAAAGCACTTTATATACATTATCTCATTTGACCCTTGTGGCAGTTTGATGAGATAGATATTTTGTTGAATTGATGTATCTATGATCTCACATGCTTTAGTCCTGGGCAGTCTTGCTGAAGTCTTCCCCTGAGTCCTCTCCAGGAATGCCCTCAATGTATTAGGGGCCTTTCTTTAGATCTCTTGATATTGAATTTTTGCCAGTGGAGCACATATAATACAATGAAAACCAAATACATAATCATTAATAATAATTCATTAATCATATTAATTAATAATTAAGATGCCTCTTTTTTGTTTTTGTTCACCTGAGGAAAAAATAAAACAACCTGGGTATGGGTGCAGCTTCTCTGATACTAATGTGGATTAAACATGGCCGTCTTCTATCTTTTGCTCTCACTTCTGGAGCAGTCCACCTCTGAAAGAGTAGCATGACAGTTCAAGTACTGTCTCTGATACATCTTCTCTGTGTGATCTAGGCAAGTTACTTAATTTCTTAGTAATCCAGACAATTCTACATAAATTGCAGAGCAGTAATTACTCTTCACTGATGGAATGAATTTCACCACCAATAATTTTTATACCAATGAAATCACAAGTCCTGTCCAAAAAGGGATCTCTCTGACATTAGGTAGTCATGTATTATTATCTCCATTTTAAAGATGAAATAAACTAGAGTATTTATGTATTTCTATCTTTGTAGAGATTGCTAGAATGCCCCAAGGGACATCATCTTACTCTTTGCTTATTCTAGTGGCAAGACAGTTTGGGTAACTATTAACTTGTCTACCCATTAAGCCCTTGGGCACCTCAGCACATGAGGAAGGAAAGCCAGACAACTCTAAAGATGCTTTTCCCTTTTTGGTCGGGTTGGGATGCTGGATGTTCTGCCTCTGGAACAAGGTCACTCTTTGATGCAAGGAGCATCTCAGGGGAACCACAGGCCAGCACTAACATGGGAGTTGGGAAGCTGGACTTTTATTTTTTGCCAGCTCTGTGACTAACTCCCTGTGTGGTCTTGGGCTTGCAGGTTTAGTCTCTGTATGACTTATCTCTTTGTGAGTGAAAGAGGACCTTACTGTTCTCATCCTTGCTGAGGTTCCATAGGCTGATTGGTTGGTGATTATATAATATCAGAAGACTAGAGAGTACTCTTGGGGGAGCTTGCATGTGTTTACATCATCTCTGGATTTTTAAAAGTCATCCTCCCTGGGCACAGAATAAGATCTTGCAGCTTCTTGCTGCCTCTTGGCCTGGGCCTGATATAGTTTTAGTTCATCTTTATTGCATCTCTGGCTCTTTGAAGCATTTAACTAAATATAGAGTGTGGAACAACACCATAGACAAGGTGGAATAAGAGGCGATTTCCCTTCCAATCAATGCAGTTACATCTTCTGAACAGCAGGTCCTGTTTTGTTTTTCTGCAGAGTGGAAAGAATGAAGGGAATAAAAAGGAGTGATATTGAATTGCTTAGCTTTCCAAACAGGTAATCAATAATAACAAGGTCTTACAAGACAGAGACTCCTGGGGTCCCTCTCCATGTTTCTCCTCTGACTTTTGCCATGACCTTGGGCAAGCTATAGAATCCTGGAGTTTAAAGGGATCTTGAGCTACAATATAGACTGATAGTTCTCCAAGTATGACCCACAGACAAGCAATGGTCATCATCATAGGCCCCAAATGGTCTTTGGGTTGGTACTTTCTAGTACAAATATTTAAAATTAAGTAGCCTCATCATTATTTTTTTTCTGGAATGAACTCATTGTTTCCCTCTGGCTTTGAGTAACAGAACAGATATCTCCTTAGAATTTTAAGGAAAAGAAAGAAACAAACAAAAAGAATCCAACATGAATCTTAAAAATTCTTGAGCAATTTTGCACAGCAGCAAGTGACAGGGCAGTTGGTTCATGGAGTTCAATCCATGTTGTCTCTCCCTTTAGAATATGAACTCAAGGAATTGCTTTTGCTCTTTGTACTTGCAGTACTTAGCACTTAGTAAGCTCTTAGCAAATGGGACTCTAACCCTAAAATTAATCTCTCCACTGACTTAGAGGATGAAGACTATAGGTCTTGCCACAACTTCTGGATATGACTCAAAACTATTACATTCAAAGAATGGCTCTCTTATTCCTTATGATTCTAGAAAAAAGAGATTATTTCAGCTCTTTCAATAATTCTTTTCAATGTTTAATATCCATCACTATCAAAGAATCTTACCTAATTGTGAGTTTTACCCAATTCCCTCTTACTCTTTTCTCAGAGAGAAAAGAAATAATGGTTATCATTATTAAAGATAATGTATTTGTTTTACATTGTGTTGATACTTGATACATCCTATACATCCTTGATCTTTACAAGAAATATTAAAAATACTCTGGTATGTTTGCCCCTCTTTTCAAAAGATGAAACAATTTCTTGAATTTTTATGTCTAATTTTTCTATCTTTTTATCATGCCTGATCCCTAGTCAAGGTGAACTCTGCTTCTTTCTCAAACTTTTACTTCTCTCTAGGAGAAGATATGCTGTTCTCCCATAGCCACAAGACTTAAAATGTGCACTACAGCCACAATGGTCTGTGGACAGTAAAATCTGCCGTCAAGTTCCTTCATTTGTCCTTTATTTTTTCATGCCTTCAATGTTCTCCCTACTTCTCTAAATCTTATCTTCATTTCAAAGTCCCATATATCCCTAAAGCCTTCTTCAACCTTTCCATAGGAATTCCTATTTCACTTAACATCTATGCCTTTTATTTAGCCATTTATTGTTAGTTATCTTTTTACGTGTTGATTTTCTATCTCTCAACCTCTTTGGGTTTCCAGAACCTCAACTTCGGGCATCTTTGGGGTGGAATGATTGCTGTGCTTGATTTCAGACAATACTTGAGTTGGAATCACATCCGCTTAGCTCTTACTAGCTGTGACTCCCCATAACCTTCAATTTCTCAGAAACTATTTCCTCATCTGTAAAATGGGGAAAATATTTGTCTTATCTACCTCACAGAGTTGTTGTAATGATCAAAGCAGAGATAAAGTACTTTGCAAACCTTAAAGTGCTACATAAATGTCAGCTATTATTAGTGGGAGATATCAATAGAATATTAATTCTGAATTTACTATTGGCAAATTGTTCTGAGCCCCCTCTTTTAAGTGCCACAATAAGGACAGTTAGTCACTAAATATTTTCTTCTAGTATCAGGCACTGTATAAGCATTGGGAAACTAAGAAAGGCAAAAGACAATTCCTGCTTTCACATTCTAATGGGCAAAACAACAAGCAACTACATGTAAAAACATGTTTTTATATAAACAGGAAATAATTAACAGAGAGAAGGCACTAAAATGAAGAGATGCTGGGAAAGGCTTCCTATAAAAGGTGAAATTTTATCTGTGCTTCAAAGAAGCCAGGGAATCCAAAGGGTAGAGAGGGAAAAACATCCCAAGAACTGGGAGTCAAGAGATGGAGAGTCTTGTTCAGGGAATGACCAGGATCCCAGTTTCATGGGACTGAAGAATAGTGGGAAAGTGTAATGGATAGACTATCATATCTGCGTAAAATGTTAGTTTTATTTTCTCTTTGCCTATGCTTAGTTTCTGAATGTTTTGGTCATTTTTGTTATATTTTTGTCATTTTGTCATATTATCTATATAGGTAGAGGTTCTAGAATTTATAAAATAATGATAGTAATGATAGGTATATTTGCTTTATTCTTGATCTTATTAGAAAAGACTCTATAGACTTCCTTAATTACATATGATGTTCTTTCTTGGATTCAGAAAGATACTATTTACAATATTAAATGTAAAAAAACATTTATTTTTTAGCCTTCTAGCATTTTTAGGAGGAACTATATTAGACTTTGCTAAAAATCTTTTTTTAGGTTATACTAGTATAATCATGTGAGTTTTGTTATTTTTGTCATTTATATAGTCTATTATGCTTATAGATTATCTTATATTGAACAATCCTTGCATTCCTGGTTTCAATCCAGTCTATTAACCTTATTTACAACCAAGTTAGGTGAAGGAGGACCAGTCCCATGCTGCTTACTGCCTCTGATTCTGGACTGGTGAAGACTTGATATTATTTGCCTGTGTTGGGGTAGAGTTAACACAAGAAATTGGGAGAAAAGAGTACTTTACTCTGCTTAGAGAGAGTACATGAGTTTCTATACTTTTTTTGAGGAGAAAATTGGAGAGAAAGAGGAAAAAGTCTGAAAAGGCAGATGCATGGAAGAGTTCCCCCACCCCCATATCACACATGTTGATTTCTAGCTTGTATACTTAGAAATTTTAGGGAATTTCCTCAAGTGATATCAAAGATTCTTACTCAGGTTGAATTGAGATATCTCACTAGTTTTAATGAGCTCACTGACCCCATGCATTGTTTGATATTATAATTTACATAACTTCTTTGAATTTTATTTGCTATTTACTTGGGAAAATGGATTTATTTGGACATATAGATATATAACCTAAATGGACAACACCTCTTCATATAAAATAATAATAGCATTGTAAAGGAAAACAACTTTGAAAAGCTCTAAGAAACTGTGATTAATGCATGGATGACTGATGAATAAGCATCTTACTCACCTCCTGACAGGAGGGTGATCGGTTTAAAATCTAAAATGAAACTTACATTTTCAAATATAGACAATGTGGGAATCTATTTTGCTTAACTGTGTGTATTTGCTATGAAAAAGTAAAAGAAAAGATAGCCATTGGAACATCTTTTTTATTCCCCCTGCAAATACACAGAAGATTATAGAAGGAAAACTAGAAAGAATCACATACAAGAAAGTTGCATCTTGAATTTTTTACATATTTTAAAAGAAAAACAAGCTGTCTGTAATAGAGCTTACATTTACATATACAATCTTCTTTTCCCTGTTCTTAATATATAGACATGGAAATACTCATTTATGGTTTGGCAAATTCAGAATTTTAAAAAAAAATTCTAAAATAAAATGAAGGAAGTGCAATTAGTTAACAGGGGAGATCAAAGAAGATTTCCTGCAATATGTGGCACCTAAATTGATCCTTAAAGGAATCCAAAGAGGTAGAGATGAGGAAGCACTGTGCTCCAGGAATGGAATATAGCCTTTGCAAAGATAGAATGCTGGAAGATGTAACATGAATAGGATTCCACTTGGCTGGAAGGTAAGAGTGTGAAATGGAGTAATGTCAAATATCATTGGAAATGTAGGATGGAGCCAGAGGATATAGGGCTTTAAATGGCAAACTGGTGAGTGCGAATCTTATCCTAGAGAAAATAGGGAAACACTGAAGTTGGTCTTCCAATAGTCACCTCATGTGGAATAAGTTGGGAGAGGGGATGAAGGAAAATTTCACCCAATTCAAAATTCACTCCAAGGCAGGCCCTGAGCAAGAAGATTTTCTAATGACTCTTCAGTGTGCTATGGTAATTTATACCTATCAGTATTTATTTTCTGCATCTTATTTTTGTTGATGCCTTTATATACTTTCCCTCCCCAGCCCAAGTGGCTATCTCTTGTAGCAATGATTAAAAAAGAAAGGAAAAAGAGCACTTCAGAAAATCCAGTTCACACATCTGTTAGTACTTGCAATATTCCACACCCCTAGAACTCCACCCCAGCAAATGGAAAGAAAGGCAAGTTTTCTCAACTCTTCTCTGTATCAGTTTCTTCTGGGCTTGCCTTTATAACCTTGGGGTTAGGATTACACACTTAAAATTACCTCTTTGTGACTCAGTTTCCCATTTTGCCTAGAGGAGAGAATAGCATCTGCCTTCTAAGAAAGGAAGAGAATTCTAGGCATATCTGTCCATATTGACCAATAAGCAAAAGAGCTTTAAGCTCTGGGAAGAAGGCAAGGTCTCTTGGAAAGGAAATAAGTTACATTTGCTGAGATTTTTTCCAATTTTATTTCTAAAGAGAAAGTCATAATGATTTGTGTCAAATAATAACACTGCCTCTTTCCTGTGAGTCTCTTAATGGGTTTATGCTTGCTACATATCTATCAGTCAAATGTTTTCATTCTCTTGGATCAGCTATGATGACTTAACCAAGAGTAGTTTGCCTGAAGCCAGGGACTACATAGGGAAAGCCGGGAGAAAATTTCCTCCCTGCCTCATATGGTGGTAGTGAGGGAAGCATCCTGCAAATCTTGAGGCCTATAGAAATATCATCATATTTATTTTGCCCTCTCTGAAGCCTAAATTGAGCAGCTTGTAATAAAATCAAGTAGGTTTTTAAAAACACACTAAATTTAATTTGATTTGATTTGATTCAATTCAATTCATGGGATGTGTCAGGCATGTGATAGTACTAGGAAGAAAGTTTTATTTGAAGTCAAATGACAAAGTTCAAAACCTGGGTCTTCAACTTACTGTAAATGTCCCATGTAATCTTGGGCAAGTCATTTAACTTTAAGCCTCAGTTTCCCCATCTATAAAATATGACATTGAACTAAATCAGGGTTTCTTAACATTAGGACCATAGATTCCACAGAATATCTGTGGATGGTTTCATTTCAATATATTTTGATAGCTACTTCAATATAATTGCTTTTCTTTATAATCCTATTTATTTTATTTTGTATATTTAACATTATTCTGAAAAAAAGTATACAAATGTATTAGTAGACTGCCAAAGAAGTCCAAGATATGAGGTTGAGAACCCTTGATCTATATGAAATCTAAGGTTCTATATAACCCATGAGGATGATGAACGTCAGAGATTTAAGGTAGAAGGGGCCTTCCTTGAGATGCTCTAATGGTCCAAAACAATTACAGATGAAATGAACTAGATCTGGATCAAAGATGGAACTTGCCCCAAACCAGTTACATAGGTAGCAAGAGGCGGAGTTGGGATTAAAATGCTTTTTACTGGACTTTTTACCTCAACCCCTGAGGACCACTCCTATATTGCAAGGCTGCCAGGGTACCCTGGTAATGTTATCGTGCTGCTCTCCGCCGGACATCTCATTTGTTCACTCTAGTGAGCACACAGATCTCAGCTGGGAATTTCATCTCTACAAGACACCTCTCTGTGAGATGTTACATCTCAACTCGGCTGGCCATTGCATTGTCTCTGCTGGCTATCTCTGTTCTTCAGTCTGCGCTCTGCTACCGGATCAGGCCTGTCCCATGAATTCCCAAATGTTGTGGGACTCCTGGGGATGAGGAAGCCTTTCAGGCAGATCCACGTTTCTTTGTTTTATTATTCAATCCAAATGGCCGTGTTACAGATGGTCCTGAATTCTGTTTGAGCAAACGGAGCCATCTGTGATATTTGGTCAGAGTTAAAAATGAAATGAAAAGAGAAAAAGAAATCTTCGACATAGAGGGAAGGGGGTTACTTATGGCCTAATGGAAACCAGATGGAGGGGTTCTTTTTTGAAATAGTTTTTGGTCTCCCTAAGGCCCACTAAAGGATAAGCGGGGATTTCTACTAGCTTTTTTGTCACTGCCCTCTCACCTCCCCCTGGCTCAGGGTGGTGGGAAATTACTACTCTTAGAATCCTTTGCCTTGGGACTGGCTTGGCTAATTCTGAAGCTTAGAGGCTAGGTTATTGTCAGCTTTCCTTCCACCCTCATAAGACCATAGATTTAAGACTGAAAAGGCCCTCAGAGCTCATCTAGGTCAACCTCTTCATTTTATAGATGAAACACCTGGGGTCCAGCTGCCTCATATGACTTGCCCAAGATGTCTTAGGTAGAAAGTGACAGAGCTGGGATTTGAACCTTTGGCTTCTGACTCTGTGAATGATTCAACACATTCTGCTGCACTCTAACTTCAAAAAATGGCTTGGGTATGTCTTCTCAAATAGTTCCCTACTGGCTGATGTTATTTTTTAAAAATGTTATTATAATAACAATAATAATAATAGCAGTTAAAATTTATTTAGTGTTTACTATGTGCCAAGTACCATGGTAAGCCCTTTACAATAATTATGTCATTTGATCTACACAGCATTTATAGGGGTTAAATACTATTATATCCTCACTTTACAAATGAGATGAAGAAATTTGTCTGGAGTAACACAGCTAGTAAGTGCCTAAGATTAGATTTTAATTCATCTTCCTGACTGTGGGCCCAGATCTCACTCTACTGGGTAACATTTTAAAATTTTAATTTAATGAACAATAACAAAACATACATTTCTATATATAAGGTAGAAAAGAGAAAGGATTATATGTGAAATAGGATAGTGTGCAGCTTACTTTTTTTTTAAAGTATACAATAAACATGTTTCTTTCAAAACTGTCCTCCTTGTGTTTCCTTTTGAAATACCTTCTGTTCTGTTCTGTGCCTTTTAAAAATGCTTACATGACTCTTTCCTTTTTCCTTTTTTTTTTTTTTCTGGCAACACTATAGTTAGCCTCCCCTTCCTCAAATAAAAAAAAGAAAAAGAAAATCCTTGTAACAAATAAGCACAGTTAGGCAAAACAATCCCACTCATTTGCCGTATCTCATTTTGCACCTCGAATCCAACTCTTCATTGTTCTCTGGGGTCAGTTATTAAGTCTTTCAGAGTTGTTTTTCTTCACATGTTGTAGTAACTGATTAAGTTGCCCTTCTAATTCTGATCACTTCACCCTATATCAATCCATGCAAACCTTCTCAGTTTTCTCTGGCACTGTCCCTTTCATCAATTCTTATGGTACATTTATATTCCACTACAATCATGTGCAATAATTTCTTGAGTGATTTGACAACTGATGTGCATCACCTTTTGGCTAGTTGCTTGATACAACAGAAAATACCATCATAAATGTTTTTGTATAGATGGATCCTTTTTCTCTTTGTTTTATCTCTTTGGGGGTATATATTAGCCAATACCTGTTGGGAGCTGGATAAAAAAATAAACTGTATTTTCAGTGAAGAGATTAACAGGGATTAGAAGAGTTAAGAAAACCTTCATGTAGGAAGACAGACTTGAACTTGAAAGACGGAATTTGACAATGGAACGGCATAAATGAGGACACAAAGACAGGAATAGATAGAATATATTATAGGAACATCAAGGAGAGCTACTTGGTTAGCCAATGCAATTCAGCAAACTTTTATTGAATATTTATTATGTAAATCCAAGTCAACAAATGTTTATTAATCTCTAGTAGGTGTCAAATGTTGTGCTAAATTCTGGGAATACAAAGAAAGGCAAAAACCAGTCCTGCAATCAAAGAACTCATAATTTAATGGGGGAGAAAACATGCAAACAACTATATACAAATAAGCTATATAAAGGATAAATTGGAGATGTGCAAGACATTTGGAATCAGGAAGACTTGGATTTGAATTGTTTCCTGTCCTAAATAGGTGGATGATGATAGGAAAGCTACTCTCTAAGTTGCATCTGTGTAATTCTGATAATAGTACTTGTTTTTACCTTTTATTCAGAGGCTCAAATAAGATATGTGTAAAGTACTTTGCAAACTTGATAAATATTAGATTAATATCTTATTATAGAGATTAATCCTTAATTAAATCAATCCCCAGCAATCCAGTAGGGGTGCTGAAGACAGCCTTTAGATGCTGATGTGACTTTGAGAACTATTGTTCCAAAGGAAATTCTTTGCCAGGTCAGGCCTTTCTGGAACAAGACCTTGTTCATGAGAGCGGGCAGTCTAGAAGTTGGTCTTTGGAAAATATTGTAAATGGGAATCTTTCCTACTCCATGCATACAGGTTATATAGATTTTCTAGACTTCCCCTGTCACAGTGTCTTATGCTGCACCCCCACAAAAATGTGTGTTCTTTGGGGAATACCCTGAAATATCTCAATACTAAGAAAAACATCTGCGTTCTTCCCTAGATGGGGATCAGATGATGAGAAGTGGATTTTTGAGATTCCACCTTATAAGGCCAAAGCTCATGGGACTTTATGGGATGGTTCACTACATGAGTTGTTCAGTCACTCATATTTCATTGATGTCACAATTTTAGAGGGCATTTATATACATGTACATGGCAGCTCTGAATTAAGGAAGTTGTGTAAGAAACAAAACAAAAGCCAGTCCCTTAGTGAAGAGTTAGTTTTCTTTCCAGAAACTTGAAATTCCTTTTTAAAACTGTGTAGGAGTGGGAAATATGAAGATAAAGCCTCCCAAAGAATCCATCTCTCCCTTTCTCCTTTTTCTGGAGAATTGGTTTAATTTTGTTGACCCCTGGGTTAAGGTAGAGATGCATTATTGGCTGATTTCATCCCTAAAGGACAGTTGTCAACCAAAACATAACAGAACTCTTAGGTTCATATAAGGAAGAGCTTCCAGGAAGTCAGGGACTCAGACATTACAGTTGGTCCTCTGCCTTTGTCCATCCTTAAAAAACTAATAAGTACCAATCGGTAAAGACTAAACAGTAACTTATAACTACTCTTATATTTTCCTTTATTTTAACTATTAAAACATGAGACATTCAGGGAAACTGTTGAATAAGGATTTTCCTTTAACAGTTCTTCACCGTTCAAACAGTTCTCTTAAGGTCCATGTCTTCTGGCAAGCCAAAACAGGGCTTGGAGTCATCCTCCTGTCAGTGGTCATATTATTCTCTGAGAAGTTTTTTTTTTCTTTTTAAAAAGATATTGTATTTAAAAAACAGAATAAGAAAAAAGAAAAACAGAAAAGGAATACAAAACAAAAGACGACATTGTCGTGGGCTAGTAGAACATCAAGGAGGATTCAAAATATATAATAACAAATTACAAGATCAAGAAAATATATATGTTAGTAGAAGAAATTATATTCATGTATGTCCATCTTTTCTTTGCTTCCTTCTAAACTTTTTAAAATTCTCTACTATGTACCTTATCTATTTTATTCTTTTTTGCGTCTTTTATATCCTTCACCACTCCTAGGCTAAGAAAGGATATATTTCTCTATACATATATAGATATATACATACACATATCTTTCCTATCCCTGCTGATTTTTTGCTTCAATCCTGCTTCTAACTTGCCTTGCTTTTACTTAATCTCCCCTCATGCATGGATCTCTCCCTTGTCTTTTTCCTTCACCCTTTGCTTCCTGGTCAGTCCATCTCTCCCCCCACCCCTTATTTCTTTATAGATTTTGGAGGGTGCTATACCCTTCATGGTATATATGTAGTATTGCCTATTTAACCCATTCCTGATATGAATAGGTTTTCAGAGCTACAAGTCTTCCTCCCCCACAATGCCTCTGTGTCTATTCTTCCTTTACATCTCATTTGTATAACATAATTACTGTTTTTACCATAACTCTTTCCCAGTCTTTCTTTTGAGCTACCCTACTGTTAGTATAAATCTTGAACATATGGTAAACATTTTCCATGTAAAATAATCACAATTTGTTCATGTTAAATTCCTTAAATCCCTTGAAATATCTTTGATATTGATTCATATTTTCTATTAAGTTTGGTTTTGGTTTATAGAAAGTCCTGAAACTTTGCAAATTCACCGAATGTCCATCTTTTCTCATTCAATGTTATAATTTTTCTGGATATGATATTTTTGGCTGTAGACCTAGTTCTTTTGATTATTGGTAGATGTGTTTCCAGGACCTGTGGTCTTTTATTGTAGCTACTGATAGGTCTTGTACTATTCTAATTGTAGCTCCAGTGTATTTGAATTGCTTTTTTTCTTGTTTCTTGCAAAATATTGTCTTTGATCTGGGGATTTTGATATTTGGCAATAATATTCATGTGTGTTTTCCACAAAGGATCTTATTGAGGTGGTGATTGGTGAATTTGTTTTATTTTTCTTGGATTATTTCTTGCATTAGGTCCTTTTTTACTCACAACTTTCAGACAGTCCAATTATTCTTATATTTTCTCTACTTGATCTGTTCTCCAAATTTGTTGAATTTCTTATGTTTTACATTATGTTCTATTTTTTCATTCTCTAGAATCTGTTTTGTTATTTCTTGGTCTCTTTCAGCTTCACTAGCTTCCCCTTGCCCAATTCTAATTTTCAAGAGGGTATTTTCATCTTTGAGACTCTGTATTTCCTTTTCTAGTTGGATAACTTATTTTTTTCACAATCTTCTTGTTTTTCTTGGATTTTTTCCCTTTAGTTTTTCCTCAACATCTCTCATTAGATTTTTAAATTCTTTTTTGAGTTCTATAAATTCTCTTTGAGCCATTTCACATTACTCTTTGGGGCAAAAGTTGTTTTTGTTGTTGTTTTTGTTTGTTTGTTTGTTTTGTTTTGTTTTTTGTTTTTGTTTTTTTTACTTCATTGTTCTCTGAAGATGAACCCTGGTCTTTCCTGTTTCCATAGTATGTTTTTATGATGAAGTTCTGTAAGCTAGTTCATTTTCTTGTTTTAATAAGAAGTAAGTGTAAGCACTTTCTAATCCCAGGGTGGGGGGAGGGTGTATCCGGCTTCACTTCAGCTCTCCCCTCTGACCACAACCCCAAATTCAGAGTTCCCCTCTCTAGCAAGTGTCCTTTCCCCACTACCTCTGCACTCACCAGCTGCTGGTTCCTTCTCACTCAGGGCCACGTCTTTGCATCTCAACTGGGCCTGGTATTCCTAATCAGCCAGGATTCCCTCAATTTTCCTGGATTTAGACCCAGATTTCACCGGCAGTCTGGGAGGTGAAAGTCTTTGTGGTTCCTGCTAGCTCCAGGGCTCCCCGCTTAAAATTTCTTTGGGGCTAGCCCAGAGGTGTTTGCAATTCATACCTGCCCTAGGTCTTTCTTCAGATCTTCCCCGGTTATATCGGGTTCTACTTCAGGGCTTGTTTTTTTACTAGTCTACGTTTGCCTTGAAGCTCAAATTTATTCTATTTTGGGGGGAAATCCAGAGAGCTTGAAATTTACCAACCCACTCCTTCAATCTTCCCAGAATCCTTCCTGAAAAGCATTATTTTAGTTGCAGGATGAATCTTTGCACTCAGTAAGGTATCCAGGAGCTTCCAAAGTCTTGAATTCCTGAGATGGTCTCCCAGGTTGGAAACATCCCTCTCAGGATCACTGTTTGATCAGTTATGCTCAGTTATTTAAGGTCTTGAGACTTCACCAATAATCTATAAAATGGAATCAGTGATGGAAAAAAGTGGAAATTTAGGGAGTAAAATATTTTTCCTAGGTGTTTGCATATATTAAAATTTTCCCTTTGTTACTATTTAGTAATTGGAGATTAACTTGCCATAATTACTTAAAGTCATTTTTATAGACAAAGCACAAGAAGCTTTTTGAGATAGTTAGGAAGCACAGCAGTCTGGAGTCAGGAAGACTCATATTCATGCATTCGTATCTGACCTCAGACATTTACTAGTATGTGGTACCTTGTACAAGTCATTTATTCCTTATCTGTAAAATGAGTTGGAGAAGGAAATGCTAAATTACTCCTGTATCTCTGCCAAGAAAACCCGAAATGGGATCATGAAGAGTTGGACATGATTGTAATGATCCACCAGAAACCATGAAAAGTACCTTATTTCCATGCTAAATATCTGATTTTTCTCAATTGTCAGTGTCTGAGTTAAGCTTTAGCACTGGGCTCTCTGTAGCCAAAGCTGGATATCTGTCCCTGGATGGCAGCTACTCTAAGAAGAAATAATCAGTTTCTAAGGAGCCGGCCTTGCAACCCCAGATCTGTAGAATAAATCAAACAGCACAGCCTTAAGAACTTTGGAGGGAGAGAAAGTGAGACTGTGGTTTTCACCAACAGAAGCAGCTGGCTATTTTGCTGTTTCTGGAAAGCTGTAATATACAGGAATTGGAAAGGGAATGAAGCCTTTAATAGAAAGTACATGTTGACATGATGGAAGGAGGAAATTAAACAGCATTATGGTTAGGAGAAGAATTTCTCTGAGTTGCAAAGTATGATTTGAATTAGGTAGAAAAAACAGACTTCATTTTGATGAAAAATATCTTATTTCTCTCTACAAACATATTTTCATAAACAGCAGTAAAACAATATAGATGAGCTCTTGGCATTATGTGGGAATAAAAGGTACATGCGCAAAGAATTTCATGGTGCAGTATCAGAAAATTTGTTGCCCTTGCTAATACTATTCCTCCCTCCCCCAGCAACTCTATCCTCATGTGGTTTCTGATGATATTATCCTGTTTTACCTTCTGTATCTTCAGCCAGTTCTTATCTATTTTTCTGCCATAGTTGTTCTTTTTCTTTCCTAATAGTGTGTTTTCCCCAAGGTTCAGTCCTTGAATAATGCTCTTTATGCTTTTTAAGAGTCTAGTAAAATATGCAAACAGAAGTCAGAGGAGTCTTATAGTGTTTGAGAGCAATGATCTTAGAATCACCGTCCTAATGACTCTACAAGAAAAGCCACCTAACCAGAGAATAAAGATGCCTTTTTTCTATACTCACCTTTCCCTGTGCCAGACTACAGAAAGGGACATTAGCATCATCATTGTCCCCATGCTGACATCCGGGAAAGGCTGACAAGACTGATGTCATATTGTCTTTTTGCCAAGAAAAACCTTAAATATCTATGGGAGATATGTTTTTAACTTTTAAGGGCCATGCTAAAGGGGTATGGTGAGAAGGTTTCATATTTTTATATAATGTATAAATAACCTGATAGGAAAAGGAAAGATCATTATACCAAGTTAGAAATGGGAGGGACCTTGAAGGCATCTAGTCCAACCGCCTTCATTTTATAGATGAGGAAATTGAGGTTCAGAGAAATTAAAATTTGGTGTTGGTCAGCTAAAAGGCATTAGAAATGAGTTTTGAACTATAAATCTATTCCAACTATAAATCTATCTCTCTATTCACTACAACAATCTAGTTAACATTTAACAATAGCTATTTGCATCTCTCTAAGTTCTCTTGTCTTTATTGATGTCCATATGTATGGGCCACTATAACAGAAATTTATAGATTAGGCTGAAATGTCCCACAACACATCTTGGACTGATTGGAGTTCTACCTTTGAGAAGGTGGATTAGGAAGATCATGATAGTCAATGATCACTCCTTTGCTCTCCTTTTTTCTGACCCTCTTCCTCTCCCCCCACCTCCCCAGCAGTTGGTCAGCAAATCAGGATTAATGTCTCCCTCACAACATGCAGTACCCTAGTGTCCTTGGGAGATCACCAAATTTGCCTGAGGATGGAGTCACATTTATTTTTTACATAATTGTAACCAGTGTCTGCTATTTCACAAAAATAATAATTTTAAACAAATAGAACTATAATTTTATATATTATAGAATTTTAAATAAATATAAATAATACGAATCTCAGTATGTGCTGCATAGATCTCCTAATTGTCATTTTAAAAGCAATATGGCTCTTTATTGTATTAATATACTGTAGTTTACTTAGCAAACCCCCTATGGCAGGACATTTGAATTGTTGCTGATTTTTTACTATTATAAATAGTGTTGCTATGAATATCTTTGTACAAGTTATTTTTTCCCATTTGGTTTTATTTCCTTGGGGTATATTCCCTGAAGTGGAATTATCAGGCCAAAGGGTATAAACAATTCTCTTGCTCCAAATACACGCTTCCAGATGACTTCCTAAAACTTTTGGACATGTTATGCCATCATTTACAAAAGAGGGAAAGATGGAGATGACCTCTGTTCATTTTGGAAACATCTTGCTTCTTTTCACACTTCATTTATTCAACTTTGATATGACATCACATGGGTCAATCAATTCTGCCTTAAAGACAAGACTTCCCTTTGTGTGTTTCAGCAAGGGTAAGAACCTTCTGTTACCTCTTCAAAATGTGTACAAAGTATGTTTGAGCAAGGACCCTTTCCTCTCTGGCATAGAGAGGTCCTTGAAAATGCCCAAGTTTGATTCCCATCTACTTTTTAATTGTTGCATTAGAAGGACTAAGTTATTTGTGAGACCTTTTGTGAAACTGGTGAAGTCCATGTCTTTATTTTGGTGTATTATGGGAACTTTCTTCTTGTCAATTACT
The DNA here is from genome assembly GCA_023553655.1 of Myrmecobius fasciatus. Lineage (NCBI taxonomy): Eukaryota > Metazoa > Chordata > Mammalia > Dasyuromorphia > Myrmecobiidae > Myrmecobius > Myrmecobius fasciatus. The sequence continues at coordinate 115,121 of JAJPUD010001222.1, read as the reverse complement.
TCCTTGGGACATATACATAACAGGAGAATCTCTGGGCCAAAGGATATGAACATTTTAGTCACTTCCTTTGTATAATTATTAATGACTTTCCAGAATGGTTGTACAAATTTATATCTCATTTGCATCAGGGTGCCCATCTTTTATCACTCCTCCAATATTGATGTCTTCTTTTTGTTAATTTGCTAGTCATGAGGTAGAACTTTAGGGTTATTTGGAGTTTATTTTAAGGGGCAACATTAAATTTCATATATGTATTTATGTATTGTATATATATATATATGTGTGTATATAGACACACATATTGTAGATTACATATAGAATTTGTAATATAATATATAACATTATAGACAATGATACCACATATAACATTATATTGATATTATATGTTATATTAATATCTAGTAACATTAACATTATATGTTATCAGTGAATGGATGTGAAACCTGATGAAGACCTTACCTTAAAAAGGCCAAGGTCTCCCATTGCATCCAGGCTATCTTCAATCCCTTGATCTGTATTTTGCCACTGGATCCTGAGGGTTCTGAAGGGGAAATTGAGGCAGCTGCCCTTGCACAGACCTCCCTCACTTCAATCCAATTCACTTGCATATCATGGCATCCCCTCCTGATGTAATGGTCCTCTTTGAGAATGAGGGACAAAAAACAATAATAACAACGTGTTATATTTTGATAGGAACCTTTAGACTTTGCATATTGCCCAGAAAGAGATTGCTCTAACTGAGGAAAAGATACTAGGATATTAGGGAAGGCTCTTCCTTTTTATTTATTTATTATTTTTAAACATTTACTTTTATAAGATTTTGATTTCCATTTCTTTCTCCATCCCTCCATCTTCACCCTTCCCCAAGACAGCAAACAATCTATTATATGTGTGTACTATACTACTATACATGTACAATCATATTAAATGTATTTTCACATTAGTCATTTTGTGAAAGAAGAGTCAGAACAAAAGGGAAAAACCATAAGAAGAAAAAAAAATCCATCAAAAACAAAAGTGAAAATAGTATATGCTTTGATATGCATTCAGACTCCATTCTTCTTTCTCTGGATATGGATAATACTTTCCATCAAGAATCTTTTGGAATTGCCTTAGATCATTGTATTGCTGAGAAGAACCAAGTCTATCAAAATTGTTGTTTACGTATACAATGTTTTCTTGATTCTGTTCACTTCATTCAGTATCAGTTCATGTTAACTCTTTTCAAGTTTTTCTGAAATCCATGTGCTCATTATTTTTTATAGAACAATAGTATTCCATTACATTCACATGCCACAATTTGTTCAGCCATTTTCCAGTTGATGGACATACCCTCAATTTCCAGTTTCTTGCCGTCACAAAGAAAACTGCTATAAAAAATTTTTGTACATGTGGATCATTTCCCATTTTTTATGATCTTTTTGAATTACAGATCCAGTAGTGGTATTGTTGGATCAAAGGGTAATGCATAGTTTTATAGCCTTTTGAACACAGTTCCAAATTATTCTCCAAAATAGTTGGATCAGTCGACAACGCCACCAACAATGAATTAGGGCCCCAATTTTCTTTTATCCTCTCCCACATTTATCATTTTCCTTTTCTGTAATATTAATCAATGTGATAGGTATAACATGGTATTTAAATTTATTTTTAAATTGTTAAATTAAATTTTAATTTGTATTTCTTAAACAATAGTGATTTAGAACATTTTTATATGGCTATAGACTGCTTTAATTTCTTTATCTGAAAATTGCTTGTTCATGTCCTTAGGCTATTTATCAATTGGGGAATGACTTGTATTTTTATAAATTTGATTCAGTTCTCTATATATTTTAGAAATGCTTTTATCAGAAACACTGGCTATAAAAATGATTTCTCAGCTTTCTGCTTTCCTTCTAATCTTGGCTGCATTGGCTTTGTTTGTGCAAAACCTTTTTGGTTTAAAGTAATTTAAATTATCCATCTTGCATTTCATAATGTTTTCTATCTCCTTTTGGTTATAAATTCTTTAGGGAAGGCTCTTTCACATGAGCCTGCAAATTCCTAAGCCACAATACACTACTTTTTTTTTATTCTTTTTTAAAATTCCCTTGAATAGTTGTTTTTTGATATCAACAAATCAGGGAGTGGATGAAGACAAAGTTGATGTCCTCTGAGCCACAAATATAAGACTCATTTCTCCAGAGTGGAAAAGCTATTCTCCCAAAGGTTATACAATGAAAGCTAAAGTTCTTGGTTTTCTGGGTGAAATTCCAAAGGATTTTTTTCCCCTTTCTGAAATAAAAGCAAGTCCATAATAACCATCTCTCCATATTACGGGTATAGAAATTTTTTGTTAGTTCAAAAGGACTTTAGAAGTCATCTCATTGATGATTCAGGCCAGTTCTAATGGTCTTGTGATAAAGAGAGACATCTGCACCCAAAGAGAGGACTATGGGGACTGAATGTGGATCACAAACTAGCATTCTCACTCTTATTGTTTGCTTGCATTTTGTTTTCTTTCTCATTTTTTTCTGTTTGATCTGATTTTTCTTGTGCAGCATATTTGTGGAAATATATATATATATATATATATATATATATATATATATATAATTGCACATGCTTAACATATATTGGATCCCTTGCTATCTAGGGGAGAGAGTGGGGAGAAGGGAGGGAAAAAATTGAGAACACAAGATTTTGTAAGGTGAATGTTGAAAATTATCAATGTATATATTTTGAAAATAAAATCTTTAATTAAAAATGTCATCTCATTTAACCCTTAATTTGAGAGAAGAATACATTGATGCCCAGAGATGTAAGATAACTGGGTCACAGATAATTAGTGGCAGAGCTAAGACCAGAGTCCATTTCTCTTGATTCCCAGGTCAGGGCCCTTTGCCGACACTATTCTACTTCCTCTCCAACCTCAGTACCTATTTTGGTGACTGACAGAATAGTTATATTATCAATATTTATTAATTGATGCAGAAAGAACATAAAGGAAATGGTGAGAAATGTTGCTTACCAGAACCCTGCTCAGAGCTACCATATTTCTATTTTAAGTATTGAGAACAGGCTAAGTTAGAGGGTAGTGTGATGGGATGGAGAGAGCCAGGGCCCAGTAATTGGAGCATTTGGTGTCACTAAGTTGTAGATAGGAACAAATCACTTAAACTTTCTGTGTCTCAGTTGCTTTCTATATAATATAGAAATAATTTTTACCTTTTCTTCCTTTTTTTCTTATTTGAAGATTAAATGAGATAATAGGTGCAAGAGTGCTATGAAATAGTGTAGGTTGTTATAAATATGAATTGTTGTTATGACTGGGAGGCAGTATTGCACAGTGAGTGCATCAAGAGCTGGGTTTTGGGATTAAAAAAACTGAACTTCAAGTTCTACCACCGACACATATTAACAAATTCAGCTTTCAGCATTTACTAGCTGTGTGACTCTGGATAAGTCACTTTATCTCTGTCTGTCTCAATATCTTCAACTTTAAAATATTAATGGGAACAATAACAGTACCTACCTCTCATACTTTTTTAGTAGCAAATCAGATATTTGTGAAGTGCTTAGCACAGTGTCTAGTACATAGTAGGTGCTTAATAAATACTTGTTTCATTCCTTTCAAAGGAACACTCATCACTTAGATAGAATTTTTTTTTTAAATAGGAACAACTTATTTTTTTTTAATAAAGCTTTTTATTTGCAAAACATATGAGTGACCTTTCAACATTGACCTTTGCAAAAAAAAAACTTTTTTTTCCCAAGCTTTTCCTTTCCCTCCCCCCGCCCCCCACCCCTAGATGACAGGTAATCTAATACATGCTAGATAGGATAAATTATATGACAAGTACAATACATGTATACATATCTATACAGTTATCTTACTGCACAAGAAACATCAGATCTAGAAAAAGAAGAAGAAAAAAAACAACCTAAGAAGGAAAACAGAATGCATGGAAATATTCACAGAAAGCGTTAAAATGCTGTGTTGTGGTTCACTCTCAGTTCCCACAGGCCTCTCTCTGGATGTATATGACTATCTTCATCGCAGCACAACTGGTTTGAATCACATCATTGTTGAAGAGAACCATGTCCATCAAAATTGATCATCGTATAGTCTTGTTGCTGTGTATAATGTTCTCCTGGTTCTGCTGATTTCACTCAGCATCAGTTCATGCAAGTCTCTCCAATCCTCTCTGAAATCCTCCTGTTGGTCATTTCTTACAGAACAATAATATTCCATAACATTCATATACCATAATTTATTCAGCCATTCTCCAATTGATGGGCATCTTTTCAATTTCCAGTTTCTTGCCACTACAAAAAGGGCTGCCACAAACATTTTTGCACATGTGGGTCCCTTTCCCTCCTTAAAAATCTCTTTGGGATATAGGCCCAGTAGAAACACTGCTGGGTCAAAGGGTATGCACTGTTTGATAACTTTTTGAGCATAGCTCCAAATTGCTCTCCAGAATGGTTGGATCCGTTCACAGTTCCACCAACAATGTATCAGTGTCCCAGTTTTCCCACATCCCCTCCAACAGCTATCATTAACATTTCCTGTCATTTTAGCCAACCTGACAGGTGTGTAGTGGTATCTCAGAGTTGTCTTAATTTGCATTTCTCTGATCAATAGTGACTTGGAGCACCTTTTCATGTGACCGGAAATAGTTTCAATTTCTTTGTCTGAAAATTGTCTGGAACAACTTATTTCTAAAAGATAACTGAGAGATCAGAGTTCAGAGATCAGAGGGAAGTGGCTCAGTGGATGTGGCCTGCAGTCAGGATGACTTATCTTCATGAATTCAAATCTAGCCTCGGCCACTTTCCAGCTGTATGACCCTGGGCAAGTCACTTAATCCTGTTTGCCTCAGTTTCCTTATCTGTAAAATGAGCTGGAGTAGAAAATGGCAAACCACATTAGAATCTCTGTCAATAAAACCCCATTGGGGTCATAAAGAATTGAACTGACTGAAATGACTGAACAAATGGGGAAGTTAGCTGTAACAGTAATGTAAAACACTCACATAGATATATTCACATGTCATATATATCATATCCAAATGGGGAATTGTCTGGTTGAATCAGAGTCTTCATACTGACATGATCAGAAGAGTTATATGGATTCGACACTAAAGTTTACATGGTTCTCAGTTTTTCTTCAGTTTTTACTCTGAGGCAAAATAAGTCCATTCTACTTACTGGAGACAAGCTCCTTAGTTCATCTTTGTCACCCATTTCTAATCTCCTGCAAGCATCAGTAATGATAATGATTCATTTACATAGCATTTTCAGATGTTCAGAGTTTTTTTCTTGATTCAACCCCTAAGGATGGGGACCTAGGAATTCATTAATATAGAGACCTCCCAAATGAGGAACTTCCTTCTACCAGAGCAAATCAGAACCTTTTGGAAAAGTTCTAGTCTTAGACAATGGTCTAGAGCAGAAGTTGACATCATATCCAGCTCTATGTTTACTTGTGTACTGCCTGGGATCAATTGTATTTAAAACAAAATTTGATTGTTAGGCAGTCGTTTGCTGACCCCAGAGTGCTAAAAGTTAAATAACTTACCTAGCATCACACAATCAGTTAAGAGTCAAGACTTGAACCCAATCTTCTTAACTCTAAGAAGTGCTCTTTATGTATTAAACTGTCTTGAATAAAGAGATGGAACAAAGTGACTTTCCCTCTTTTTGTCAATAAGGAAACTGAGGATCTTGTAGATTAAGCAACTGGCTGATCATCACACAAGTTGAATGAGGGCAAGGGTTAATGTCATTTTAATCTCTGTAACTCTAGTCCCTTGAACCTGTTAGGTGCTTAATAAATGTATTGTTGTTCTTGTTTGTCCTACATTCTCCAAGAGGACCATGACATCAGGGAGGGGCTGCCATGACATGCAAGTGTATTGGCTTTCAGTGAGGGAGGACTGTGCAAGGTCACCTACCTCACTTCCCCCTCCAGAGCCATCTGGATCCAGTGGACAGATACAGATCAGGATGACTGAAGACGACCCTGGATAGATCAGTGGCAGATCTGGGTCTTTTTATCTCCAATCACATTAAGTTTTATTGGATACATGACACTGTCAAATTGAATGAACTAACAGTAGTAACCCAACCTAGGGAGAGAACAATCCCACTCTAGTCTACATTTGCTATTCAGTTTTAAGTACCAAATTTTAGATCATGCAGAAAAAGGCCATGAAGATAGTGTGATGTTTCAGTCTTATGTGCCTTGGATAAAGGAACTGAGAAAGTCTGGAGCAGAGAAGACTTAGATGGGGAGGAGGCTTGATGATAGCAGCTTTTAAGAAGAGAGATTGGACTTATTCCATTTGACTTGCAGAAGACAGAAGAGGAAACTTGATGTAGTGGAGAAAGTTTTGGCTTTGGAGTCAGATAACATAAGTTGAAGTCCCAGCTTTGTCATTTACTATTTTTGTGAAACTGGGCAAATTGCTTAACTCTTCTGGGCCCAAGTTCCTCATCTGTAAAATGAAAGGATTGGATGAATTTGGTGTCTTAGGTCCTTCTCAACTTCAAATCTGTGATGTGATATAGCTAAAAGGAGGACAATTTTAGCTCAACATAAGGAAAACTTCCTAACAAATAAAATCTTTCTAAAATGAAAGTGTTACCTTAGGAGGTATTGGATTTCTTATTGTTAGAAATCTTCAAGTGAACTCTTGAAGTCTTCAAGATCAGTTTAACACTAGTGTTTCAGACAGAATTAATAAATCAAGTAGGGGTCATCCTTAGATAACCTCTGAGGTCTCTCCCAACTCCAAGATTCTACAATTCTAAAACTGAAGCCAGGATCTTTCTCAAACTCATATAGCTATAGATAGCTTTAATTTCTTTCTTTGAAAATTGCCTATTCATATCCTTAGGCGATTTAGCAATTGAGGAATGACTTATATTTCTTACTTCCCTGGATTGGTCAGTTGTTACTGCATATTTTTATTTACTAAGATTGAAAACCTCCATGGAAGAAAAACCTTAGTACTTTGACTCTTTTTTTTTTTGTTATCCTGACACAGATTTATTTATTAAATCATTCTAAGCATCTCTACTTAAAGAAATCCAGACAGATTCATCCTGCCTATAATAATTTCTCTAATCCAAGTCATTTTTTTCTAATTACAAATTATGGGTTTAAAAAACAAAAACAAAGACAGATTTCCACAATTGAGATAAAAGAGGAGGATAAAGTTTAGGTAAATGTTGTAGTTCACCAAAAAGTACAATAGAAACTTAACCTTGGGTGCAACTTGGAAAATCATTTCCTTAAAACCATTCAATTCCTCTATAATCTCTCCCTTGGGCTTTCTTTTCAACATGGTGAAAGGGGAATTTATCAGATATTTTTACTAACTGTATTATTTAAAGATTGTCTTCCTCTTAATCTGATCAGTTTCAGAGAGGGGTGTTTTTTTTTACTTCTTGCTTTTGAAATTGGTTAGGTCTTCTATTTGAATGACTGCAAAAAAACCATATAATTTATCTCTGCCTTCTCAAGAAATGAAAGAGAGAATTTAAGATTCAGAATTCAAAAAAATGTTAATTATTTTAACATGTAATTGGAAAAATATTTGAAAATTGAAAAAAGAATGATTGTAAAAATATTTTAGTATAGTACATTATGTTGAAATGGATAGTTAAAAGACAACTAGCAAAGTTTCTCATTCAAATTAGACCAAAAAAATTTTGTCTGACTGATGCCCTGCCCAGTATTATTGGAATATGTAGCCTAAAGAGGTAGGGGAGTGGGTGAAAGGGAGCTGGTTTTAGTATGCTTCCAAACCTCAAAGTCACTTTTAATTTCTTTTTCTTCATCATTCTCCAAATTCAGTCATTTGCCATGTCCTGTATATTCTTTCTTCATAATTTCTTCCATTTCTGCCTTCCTTTTGTGTTACTGTTTTGTTCCTTGAATCTAATTTCTTTTCCCACCACCTCTACTCCAGTTTAGATTTATCAGCTCAAAGTTGGACTTAGTAGAATGGACTACTAGTTGGTCTCACTAATTTTAGCATTTATCCTTCTAATCCATTCTATAGAGAGCCCTTAGAATAATATTCATTAAAGCACCATGGTCTTGTTCCATTGCTCAGAAAACTTCATTGACTCTCCATCCCATATCTTGATATCTATAAGTCTTTTAGCACCTTCAGCAAAATACTTTGGTGAAAAAGATTAAAGCAAAATGTTTTAAAAGATGATTTTATAATGCCTACTGTTAATGATGCCAAATAATATTGATTAAAAATTTAATATTTACAAGCCAATTTTATTCTAAATAAAATAATAGTACAAAAAACTTACTGTTTCCTATTCAGAAACATTTTAAAATTTCAGGATGATACTAGAAGCAAAAGATCACCTTGGAAGATGCATTTCAATACTTTTCATTTTCCTCCTGACTTATACGAAAGTAACTGTTTGGCCTTGTTTCAGTTTGTCATGCTTTCATTTAAAACATTCAAGTTTTATTTTTAAATTCTCTGTGCTTTGTTTATAGTCTTTGAAATTTTGCCAGAATCCTGGAACTTATTTTAAAAATTTGGTAATATATCTGGACATCATATTACAGAGATGTTTGCCTTTCTGCTGTATTTGAGACTTACAACTCTTTCTCATCTCTTTATACTTGGATACTAGCATAAAAATAGAAAATTTAAAAAAAAACCCTAGCATGTTATGAACATATTAATCAATAGTGGGATATCATGGCTAAAAAAGCAAATGAAATATTAAGTTGCGTTAATAAAGTCAAATGTACAGGTCTAGACAACTAACAAGTCTCAGTCTATGCATTGGTCAGACCTTATCTGGAATTATTATGTTCAGTTCTGGGACCACGTGTTAGGGAAGACCTTGGTAAATTGGAGATTGTTTAGGGAAGGTTAATCAGATGATGAAAGTCATCAAGAGCATGGCACATGAGGAGGATCTACTAGAGGAACAAGATATTTAGCCTGGAAAAGAAGACTTGTTGTGGTTGGGGATATAATATTTGTCTTCAAGAATTCTGAAGGCTGTCATAAATGTTCTACTTTGACTGTAGCTGGGAAATCTAGGAGAGGTGACCAGCATTACAAGGCTTGAAAAGGAAAAAGCTTCCTGACAATTAGACCCAATCCTCAAAGAGAATGAACTGATTTGTGAATGTAGTTGGTTCCCCCATACTGTAAGACATAGACCAAGGCTATATGAAAACTTGCCAGAGATATTTTGGGTGGAATTGTTCTTAAGACATAGGTTGGTCTTCAAGATCTCTCTGGTCTCTTCAAATACTTGTATCACACAATATTATAATTCTGCAATTCTGTTCAACTTTTACCATCACGGGGGGTCTTGATGCTGATTTTCTAGTTTTGTATATTTTGCAAATGATGCAGTTGGAGAAGGAATATGGAATGAGCTGTGAAAGATCTGAATGGCATCAGCCCAGACACTAATAAGTGGTGAATAGAATTCAGCTTGGATGCTTTTTAAATTAGAGTCTAAAAACAATCAGAGAAACTCGGGGGGGGGGAACAAAGAAGGGCATGGGAGTTAAATGGAAAAATAAGGCCACCTGCTGTTCATGGGGACAGGAATGTGGGAGTTAGAGAGGAATTATTTTGGGGAACAAAAATAATCTCTAATGGTTTCCACACAATCTGGAGACCCTGGGTAAGGCAAACAGCTTGATACTGTAGGTGGTACCGCAGCAGGTCATGGATCTAGATCAAAGCAAGTTAGAGGCTTACCAGGCAGGGTGTTGGTAAAAACGTCCTGCCTACCTCAGTCATAATAACAATAGCTACCATTTATACAGGGCTTAAAGATTTACAAAGCCCTTAACAGATAACTAGTTTGGTGAATAGATTATTGGACTCAAGGGCAGGAAGAAGAGAACAAATTCTGTCAGACACTTACTAGCTATGTGACTTTGGGCAAATCTCAATTTCAGTTGATCCATCTATCAAATTGGAATAATATTAGCACCTACTTCCCAGGGTTGTAGTAAGATTCAAATGAGGCATTTGTAAAGAGCTCTGCAAACCTTATAAACACCATATAGATACTAGTTATCAGTATTTAATTTTATCTTCACAACAATGATAAAGGGTAAGTCCTATTAATATCCTGATTTTCCAAAGTAGGGAACAGAGCCAGACCAAAGTTAAGTGCCTTGCAAAGAGTTACATAGCTAGTGTCTCAGGATGAATTTAAAACTCAGGTCTTCTTCATTTCTAGTCTAGTGCTTCAACTATTGTATCACCTGGCTCCTCAATAGAGAAGGAGATGAGAACAAAGTATCAGGAAAAATAAAAGAAACTAATCTATAATATTAATCACTGGACATGCCAGTTTTTCCTGAAGTGATTGGCTTTCTACAAGTTTTTGTTGTTATATTTGCAATTGATTGAATTTTCTTGTTTACATCACCTGCGTCTAAAGACAATGTCTTCCACAAGCGAGCAAGACACAGTAATAGTTTCAAATCAAAAGTCCCAATGTTATTTTCAAGGCAGCAATACTTAAACAAATGATCTGTAGGAGACTTTTGACCCTATTCTTTTCAATTGGAAATTAGAAAACCAATATGAGAGAGGAAAGGATCCAGCAAAACAGCTCCTGGTTCCCTGAAAGTTTACTACATATTAAACAGAATTGTTGAAACACATGGGTGTTCTAATTAAAGATAAAATGGTGGCCATCTTCTGATTCTAGAACTTAAAGGGTAGGATGTGATACTAAATTTTTCTTCCCGTTGATTTTGTTTTGTTTTTCATTAAGCACTTGAAACTGTGTAATACAAAGTAAATTGAGAGAAATGATTTTTTTTCATGTATTAATAACCAATTATTGAATAGGACTAAAGAATTTTCCATTTCCTCATCCAGAAATCAACCATTGTGGGAAATATTGGGCAAGGCTTACCCAGTGAGCAAGGTTATCTATTTTATTTGTCTAATCTTATAACTTCTATATTCTCTTTGATTAGGTCAAAGAGAATATAGAAGTTATAAGATTAGACAAATAGGCAGATTCACACTCACACCCATTTACTGTGACAGGTTTGGAAAAAAATGGATTTTCCCTTTTATCAGAGAGATGATATGGATATTGATAAGTCTTTTTGAGCAAGACTATGTGATCTTTCATTTTTATGCCCCAAATTCTTCATTGGAATAAAACCACCTTTCATTATAATATTAATTATTTCATAAATTGTTAACCAGAGTTAATTGACAATCTCAAAAATACCCGCTTATCCAAAAGTATATAAATTGTGAGCCTACTGTCATGATTCATATTTGGTTTAAGAGAGATGGCCAAATGACCATCTTTTTTATTAATAATATGCTAGTATTATTAATTAAATGATTAATTATCCAGAAATTTTCAATCATCACGATATAGTGTTGTTGCCCTTTGAAATGATAGTTAGGATAGTACCTCCTTCTTATATGACATCCCCCTAATCTGGGGCTGAAAACTGTTTTCCTTCAAAGCAAGCTTGATTTGATTGAAGGATAGTGGAAAAACCTTTTAAATTTACAATGACACTGCTAATAGCTCATGTTTACATGGTACTTTAAGATTTTGAAAGTACTTTATGAGAACATGGGGAGCGAAACTAAGGAAAGAACATTGAGTCAAGATAAAAGGAGGGAGAAACAGATTATGTCTTTGTGGGAGTATCCTTACAGACATTTGGCAAGATGAAGTCTTAATACAGATAAGTTTGGCACCAGAAGCAAAGTTAAAAAAAAAAGTGAGGGAAGACTTCAACTATCTGGATGACTACTAGTGGGGATTGTTTCCTCAGAGCAAAGAATCATAAATTCATGATTTGTCTTGGTGATAATTTCATCCAGAGGTTGGATTGGAACCAGCTTCTACCATTCAAAACAGCTTATTGTTAATTTTTCAGTGACATCATGACATCTTGGAAATTGGCAGAAGTTGCACATCAGGATGTGGATAAAATTTTTTTTTTGTTAGTTGTCTATAGATTTAAGGGAGAGGAGAAAACATTACTAATGCAGATTAAATTTAAAAGTATGTCTTATGTACATTCCCTCTGCTTCCTCTCCAGTCATTTGTTAGACATTTAACAATTCACTTCAGATTTCATGTTTCAAGAGGTAGAAGTAATGACAGAAGGAACAAGTTCTGATCAACAAAGAGCAAGTGGTCAATGATCTTGGAAGGAAGTGATCATCATTCTGGAATTAATGAGAGTCAAGGAACAGAATACTAGAGGTAGTTTCAAATGTACCTTAGGCAACAGGAAAACATTTCAAAAAGTTTAGAGGAAAGATAGATACTATATCTGAAAAGAAAGGTGGCTTATAAGAAGGTTGAAAGTTTTCAAGAATGAAAATGTGTTGAAATGTACCTAAAAGAAAAGTAGCAGGGATGGTGGATACTGATATGGCTGTAAGGCAGTGGGGAGGGAGAATCTCTCTACTAATTTCAGGTTTTAAAAGGGCATCCAGATAGATGGAAGCAGGAACATGTAACCAAGGACAGCTATGAAAGAGTTCATTGAATCTGTAGGAATAATGTTGGGAAACCTAAAGCTCAGAATAGACTTAAACTTCAAATCTTAAGAACAATAAGTAAAACTAACAGAGCTATATTTGGAGCATGAAGAACAAAAAAGGGACAGGATGACTGGAGAGGTCAAATATATAAAGAGAAAAAATAGAACTACTCAACTGATGTTTAACATCTGTAATAAAGAATTAAATTCTTCCATAGGAAGGACAGTTATCTTCTAGCACAAAGAGAAGAGAAAAAATGGTGAAGAGGAAATTGAAAGCCAAGATTACAGGAGGCAGCATTGTACAGTGGAAGAAATGCTAGATTTGGAATCAGAAGACCTGGATTTGAATTTTGGTTTTGCTACTAATTGCCACTCAATTCCTGATCTGCAAAATAAGGGGGTTGCTTCTGAGGTCTCTTCCAGTATGTCTAATTATATCAACTTATGACAGAGAGAAAGCAACTAATTTGCTTTAAATGAGGTCAAATTCAAATACATTTAAAACTCTGAAAAAAGACATTTGTGGAATCATGCAAAGTTTGTGGGTGACTTTTGAGGAACTGGAATTAGAGCAGTGAGGACATAAAAGACAGAAAAGAAGCACCTTTACCTAGATCCTACCTTCATAATCTGTGAATCATGACCCCATGTAAGGTCTAGAAACTTAATATGGAAGTAGTGAAATTATGATTTATTATCAGTAAATGTTTGATTTGCACATTTATTTTATATGTTTATTTGCCAAAAATTTCTCAGGTGAAAAGAGGTTGCAAGTGGGAAAAGTTTAAGAAGCTCCAATGTACATGGCTTGCCCAGGACCACACAGCTAGTTTATCAGGGGTAGAACTTGAACTCACCTATTCTTGGCCAACTTGATCAACGGTCTTTTACATCAGGTTGTCCTTCAACCTTCTTAATACAAAGTGAAACTCTTAGAGATACAGACTCTGCATGGGTAAACAAATTGTAGGTGCGCAGGTTTCTATTGTTTCACTCTTAAGCTCCATCATTCTGAGACTCCTATTTGTAAGAGCAATGTCCTGTTGGTGGCTCCAGAGTTTTCCCTAGATCTTTTAAGTCAAAACAACTCCAGAGAAGCAGTTCTTCTCACTAGTATCCTAACACATCAGCTCTCTATTTTAGTTCTCTATTTTCCATGTACAGAATGTCTTGAGTTAGCTTTATTTATAGGTACATAAACCTAGGTCACTTCCCTACCCCTTTCTTCCAGCTCTTTCACTGATTTAATTAATTTCTTTCCCCTCTTAATTCAAGCCTTCAAAGGTTTCTTCTCTCATTTTCAGTCATTCTTTCCATTTCTCATTCTCCTTCTGATTCATCCTGGATATCTTGACTTTTTTCCTCTATTATGTAGCTTCCTCCCAGACAAAATATTCACTCAATACAAATTTACATTTACAAAGCTACTACATTTATATTATAGTTTTAGGCTTCAGCCAAAGGAGGTACCCTGGATACAACTGGAATTGAGGAGGGAATGATATTCATCATGAGTTGGATGTGGCCAGGAAGAGGAGAAGCACTAACTATGGGAGACTGAATCACCATGAAACTTCTCTGGCAAGTAGGATTATTTTTTTAAAGTAAATCTAATTAAAAAAACAAAAAGGCCTGTGTCTCTCTGAGTAAGGGAAGAGGCAGTTAACAGGAGAGAAATAAGAAGAGGAAGATGAAATAGAACTGGGAGAAATAAAAGATATCAATGAAAGAAACAGGATTTTTTTTAGAGTTAGAAATCCAACTTCTTCATTTTACAAATCAAGAAACCAATGGTAAAATGCTTGGCCTTAATTCCAGTGGAGAAAAGTGAGTAGTAGAGTCAGGATTTGAACCAAAGTCCACAGCTACTACATCTCAATAATACTTAACAGTTAAAATTAAGGTAGACTGAGGCACAAAGTTCTGAATATAATTTATTAGTAAAGTGACAATTTACTCATAAATAGGATCTCAGCTTTCCTAGCAAAGCATGAAAGGGGCAGCTCTCTTTTATAGTTTTTGGGAGTACAGAATAAAGAAGGGGACTTCCTAGGTGATGAACTAGTTATGATGGCTCAAAGAGTTCAAGTTCATGAAGGGCGAAATCAGTAAGACTGGTTACATAGCTGAAGTATGGGGGACAATACAAATGGTTGGAAATTGAGAATGGGGGGCTAACAACAGTTCCCTCTTTCCATCCTGTAATTGAGGTGTTCATTGTTTGAGTCCACAATAGAGACAGTGGACCAGACTTCTTTGGATTACAGCTAGACATCCTTGAAAAATAGTTTGATGATATGTCTGTCATATATCACTTATTTATAGGCTAAATCTAAAAGTTTTGGGGTTTTTTTTGTAATTACATGTCACCAAGGTACTCCCCCCCCCAAAAAAAAAATTCAGCAAATGGAAACTCTGAAATAAAAAGCCAAAGTAGTACAATAATGATCATAAGTATTAGCTAACATCAAGTTTCCTTGTAGCTTTACTAATCCATTCCTAATATCCATTTAGTCAACATTTCATCTTAGATCCTACATATCCTGTATATTTATCTGCTTTGAAAAATCTGTCTCTCTGTCTCTCTGTTTCTCTTTCCCCCCTTTTAAAACAATTACTATTGCTAATTGTATTTCCCTTCATTTATTCTCTCTCCTTTCACCCTGTCTCTCCTCAAAAGTGTTTTGCTACTGACCACTCCTTCCCCAATATGCCCTCTCTTTTATCACCCTCCCCCCTTTCCATATCCTATTTCCCTCCTATTTTCCTGCAGGGTAAGATAGATTTCTATACCCCTATTGAGTATGTATGTTATTTTCTATTTGAGCCAATTCTGATAGAAAAAGGTTCACTCACTCTGCCTCTTCTCTCCCTTTTCCCCTCTATTATAAAGGTTTTTTTCTTGCCTTTTTTAAAAATGGCAGATAATTTGCACCATTCCACTTCTCCCTTTCCCTTTCTCCTAGTATATTCCTCTCTTACCCTTTAATTTCATAAATTAAAAAAAAATATTATCCCTTCATATTCAATTCACACCCATACTCTATCTATATATACTCCTTTTATCTGCCATAATAATGAAAAAGTCGATGAGTTATTAAGTATCATCCCCCTATGTAGGAATGTAAACAGATAAAACTTATTAAGTCCCTTATGACATCATCTTCCTGATTACCTCCTTATGCTTATTCAGAGTCCTATATTTGAAAATGAAATTTTCCATTCAGCTCTGGTCTTTTCATCATGAATGCTTGAAAATCCTCAGTTTCATTGAATGACTACCTTTTCCTCTGAAGGATTATACTCAGTTTTTCTGGTTGCAATCCTAGCTCCGTTGCTAGGAACATTATATTCTGTCCTTTACTGCAGAACTGCTAAATCTTGTGTTATTCTGACTGTGCTCCATTATACTTGAATTGTTTCTTTCTGGATGCTTGCAATAGTTCTCCTTGACCTGGGAGTTCTGGAATTTGGCTATAATTTTCCTTGGAGTTTTTGTTTTGGGCTGTCTTTCATGAGGTGATTGGTGGATTCTTTCAATTCTTATTTTGCCCTCTGGTTCTAGAAATCAGAACAGTTTTCCTTGAAAATTTCTTGAAAGATGATGTGCAGACTCTTTGTCTGATCATGATTTTCAGGTAGACCAATAATTTTAAAATTATTTCTCCGGGATCTATTGTTCAGGTCAGTTGCTTTTCCAATGAGGTATTTCACACTTTTTTCTATTTTTTTCATTGTTTTGGTTTTGCTTTATTGTATCTTGGTTTCTCATAAAATCATTAGCTTCCATTTGCTCAATTCCATTTTTTTAAGGAATTATTTTCCTCATTAGGCTTTTGTATCTCCTTTCACAAATGACCAATTTTGCTTTTTTTTAAGGCGTTCTTCTCATTAGGTTTTTGTATTTCCTTTTGCATCTCTCTTAATTCTTTCCCTAATTTTTCCTCTTTCTTATTTAATTATCAAAATTCCTTTTGAGCTCTTCCAAGGCCTGAGCCCAATTCTTATTTTTCTTAGAGGCTTTGGATGTAGGAGCTTTGACTTTGTTATCATCTTCTGAGTGTGTGTTTTGATCTTCCTTGTCATCATAATAACTTTCAGTAGTCAGACACTTTTTTTTTTGTTTTCTGCTTATTTTCCTAGCCTATCACTCAGTTTTTAACTCTGTGTTAAAATAGGGCTCTGTTTCCAGAGTCAGGGTGCACTGTCCCAAGCTTCTGGGGTTTTGTGCAGCTGTTTTCAGAAGTCCTTCTAGGAATCTGACCACAAGCACTCTTTTTTGCCCTGGAGCTGTTAGCTGTGGCCCTGCCCCATTATAATTGTAAGATCTAATGTGCTGGCCAGGACTGAGGCTCTGTTGACCGGGGCTGAGCTGGGACTGCACACCAGACTCCCACCCCATTGCCACAGACCCTCCCCACTGACCTTCTGAGCCCTTTCTGGTGACTCCAGGCTGAAAGGTCCATGGCTGATTCAGAGGTCCCACCAGCTGAGGACTGGGCCAGAGCTGGACTCAGGACTGGGCTGGTGCTGGGATTATATGCTGGGCTCCCACCCTGGTTCCACAGACTTTTTCTTCTGACTTTCCAGCTCCTCTTTGGTGTCTCTGGGCTAAAAGGTCTGAAGGCCACCAGCACTGCCAATGATTCAGAAATCGGGCCTGGACTGGGTTGGGTCTGGGACTGCCCCAGCATGTCCTGCCCCAGGACTCTGGTGCCACAGGCCTTTTCTACTGGGCTTCTAAGTTGCCTTCAGCTGGAAACTGTTCTACTCTGTCTTTTAGAGTGTTCTGATGCTCTAAAGTTTGTTTAGAGTCACTATTTAAAGGGATTTGGAGCAGTTTGGGGAAGAGATTCAAGTTCCTGCCTTTACTCTGCCATCTTGACCTGCTGCCCTCCTGTACACTTATCTGATACCTGGCAATATCTTCTCTTGAAAATTCTGGAATATATCTCATTCTCAAGGCAGCTCTGAAGAACCACCTCTTCAGTAAATCTGCCTCTCTGTTTCCAAGTCACTTGCAGAGATTTTTAGGTAATTTTGCTAAAATCTACCAGTTGTAAGACAATGCAATTTATTACAGTCTCTTTAATTTTTCTTTCCTAGTTCATGTGATGAAAACTAACTCAAACCTTATAGTTCTAATCTGATAACAATAAAACTATTAGAAACATATAAAATTAGAAACCTATTGTTTAAATGAAACTTTTGAGAATTTGTTTTTATATACCTCTTACTCTTTCTATCTTTATTTAAATCCTGTATTTAATATAAATATTGCCAATAATAGACTAATGGATCTTTAAAAAGAATTTAGGAAGATCTGATTTGTAAAATGATCTCTTTTGGTTAAATATTGAATATTTATCAAAGTAAACTTGTAAGCTAAGGTTAAGAATGCTTTCCTAAATTGGCATTAGTTCCATTATCATTTTTAAGGCTGGAGTTGCTTTATTTTATTATTTATCTCATATTTAAACCTCACCAAGGGAAAAATTTCAGTTTTACCACTTATATCTGTCCTGTGATATAAATTAGCAAATTGTTATGTTGATAGGTTTAACAAATTCAAATAATAAATGAGAAACAAGAACCTAAACATTTTAAGCATAGAAGGCAGAGACTCTGCAAACCTTTTAAATTAAGTATATAATCATCTGATCTTGTTTTCACAAAAATTTTCCACTCCAGCTAATTCCACTCCAGTCAATTTCCGCCTTAGGAGAATCAAATGCTGTTAAAAATCTAATCCTATATATGAACACATAGGTAACCACACTCTTCGAAAGGAGATGACCTCTGAGTCTATGTTCAATAACTACACAAATGAATTTGCTTAATTGATGCTAACTTTACTCCTTGTATAACATAGTACCTTGGATAGGATGTGTAAATATACTGAGCAATTAATTCCAAATTGTATATGGAGAGCAATATCAAATAAATTGTCTCTAGTAAAACACGTTTCATTGTTAACCATGTTTAAATGGAAAAGATAATACACACACAGAAACCATTGCTCTTAAATACCCTGCAAACAATGGGGACATATTTAAAGTATGTGATTTACTTGTATTTCAGAGCATGCTTTATATACAGGTTTATTTCAAGGACCTACTCTTTAATAGGATTATGTAACTATTAGCAGGCAGATAACAAGCTCAAGTTGTTAAGATATGGAAATGACTATAATTTCAGATTGAAAAGAATAATAGTATTTTTTCCAATTACATATAAAGACAATTTTTAACATTCATTTTTTGTGATATTTTGAATTTCAAATTTTTTCTCCTCCTTCCTTTTCCCATCCCCAAGAAAGCAAGCAATCTGATACAGGTTATAAATGTACATTTATGTTAAACATATTCCCATATTTGTCATGTTGTAAAAGAAAAATCAGAAAAAGGGAAAACCACAAGGATAAAAAAACAAAAAAGTGAACTTAATATATTTTGATTTGCATTCAGTCTCTTTTCTTTCTCTGGATATGAATGGCATTTTCCATCACTTATCTATTGGAATTGTCTTGGATCACTATATTGCTGAGAAGAGCTAAGTCTATCTTAGTTGATCATTATATAACCTTGCTGTTCCTGTGTACCCTATTCTCTTGGTTCTACTCACTTCATTTAGCATCAGTGCATGTAAGTCTTTCCAGGATTTTGTGAAATCTACCTGCATATCATTTCTTATAGAACAATAATATACCACAATTTGTTCAACCATTTCCCCATTTGATGGGCATCCATTCAATTTCTAATTCTTTTCCATGTGAGTCCTTTCCCCTTTTTTATGATCTTTTTGGTATAAAGGCTCTATAGACTCAGTAGTATTGCTCAATCAAAGGATATGCACAGTTTTATATCCCTTTAGGCATAGTTTCAAATAGCTCTCCAGAATGTTTGGATTAATTCATAACTCTACTAATGGTGCATTAGTGCACAAGTTTTCCCATACCCTCCCCAACATTTATCCTTTTTTTTGTCATCTTAGTCAAATCAAGGTGGCATCTCAAAGTTGGTTTAATTTGCATTTATCTAATAAATAATGATTTAGAGCATTTTAATGACTATACATAGCTATAATTTCTTCATTTGAAAACTGCTTATTTATATCCTTTGAACATTTATCGACTGAGGAATTACTTGTATTCTTACAAATTTGACTCAGTTCTCTATAGTTTGTTTGTTTTGTTTTGTTTTATTTTTTAAAGAAATGAGGCCTTTATCAGAAATGCTGGCTATAAAAATTGTTTCCCAGTTTTTTTGCTTCTCTTCTAATCTTAGCTGCATTGGTGTGTTTGTACAAAATTTATTAAAATTTAGTGCAGTAAAAACTCTCTATTTTGCATTTCATAATGTTCTCTTTTTCTTATTTGTTTATAAATTCTTCCCTTATCTGACAGATAAACTAAGATTGAAAATAGTAAGATATTTGCATTCTATAGTTGTGCAAAAGTGCTGAAATATTTCAACAACAAAAGTCATGACTTAAAAATACATAGTTTTATCTTTCCTGGTTAAAGAGATTTGCTATGAAATGAAGAAATAGGAACACAGTCTTAACAGTCATAACAGCATCAAGACTGGTCCTCCAGGCCCAAGTATAAGAGCATAGAATTACTCCCCATAGGTATAATAGGATCAAGTATCCTTAGTTCACTTTAATTTCAGGTAAAAGTCATCTAAGCAGCCAATAGTATGACAAGACATCATCATAGGCTCAGAATTAACTAGATGAGAAAAGTTCTTATTTGGGAAACTGAATTAAGAGGGATCTACTTTAGTCTTTCCAAGTCAGGATCTTCTACCTCTTCAACTATTATCTAGAGCCAGTAGCAGTTCACAGTTTCTGTTGAATTGATAGTATTTTTCTTGAAGCAGTGAAACATTGGCTTAATGACACAAATATATCTGAAAATAAAATTCAGAAAGAAAATTCACAGTCCTAAAGCAAAGTTTCACTAATTATAGTTTGGGGCTGAATTTAGTTATTATTACTTATTTATTGTTGTAATAAGTTTACTATCATTTCCTCTCCCTTCCCTCCTCCCTGACAAAATTGTTCAACATTTTTTTCTTCTTTTCCCCCATTTTAAACTCATGTTGGTATCAAAAGTCAATCACTAGAAGGTAAAAATATAATTACCATCTGGAATTCCACATAGATAGCAAATAGATATTTGTTCATATAAAAAAAAACTCCAAAAAACACTATATTGATTACTATAAAACTCTAAACTTTCAGTTTATCTGTCTCTTGAGGTATTGTATATTAATAAGGTATTGTATATTATCTCTAAAGCAAAATTAAATCTTTAAGATGAGTCGGTTAAGACTAAATTGAGTTCAAGATACAACTTTAGCATATACTACTACATTTATAGCTTCATAATTTTCATAATTACAAATCATGTTTCCAAGTTAAATTTCATTTACATTCAAGTTTCTCCCTCAAATAAGCTTATCTTTTCATTGGCAAGAAGCAAGGCAGTTCTTAAATTCAAACTGTAAACTTATTTTGAAATTTAATCCATATTGACTTCCTCTTCTTTAATCTGCAATTATATGATTTTATGTAGCTCTCAGGAATATAACATTACTGGGGGGGGGAAGTAGAGGTTCAGATTTTCCCTTCCTTTACCCTTTCCCTCATGTACAGCTTAAGGAATCTTCTGAATTTGTCTATACTATTCTCATGCCTTCTATGACAGAAAACATAGATATGCCATTAACTTTTATGTCAATTAATTGACAAAAATAGAATTTATAAGTTCTGTATCACATGGTTTTACTAAATCTAGCCATAACTATCACCTAACACTTCTATTTAGTTTAATATAAAAAAGGATAGGAGTTTCATTTTCTTCTTAACAGGTTGTTCAAAATCTACTCCAATTAATATTTATACCTGAATCAGAGCTCAATATAATTCACAGCAAAATTTCTAATTGCAAAACATGAACCAGTTTGAAAAATTCTTTCTAGCTTGATATGTACTTAAGCATTAGATAACTGAAAACTATAACCCATATATATATTTTTTAATTTTGAAATTTCACTGATATTTCTTTCAAATAACCTCTTTCTAATCAGTAAAATGACCTTCCTCTCTGCTGTAAAACAATAAATCTGTCACTCTCCAGAGGAAAAGTGATCAAAGGATCATGTAACATTCACAATTAGTTTCTTAATTTCTTTAATACAAATTCTAAAGAATGTTAACCCAAAACTCACTAGAATATTTCAGCATTTATAAAAATATTCAAAGCATAACTTGGAAATTCACCTTAGAGAACTTTTCAGCCATAAATTTAGTCTCAAATTAAATCAAAGCACCAAAAAACAGAGACTCTTTTTTATCTACGTCTCTCTTATCTGTCTTTCTGACTTGACTGGAATTAGTAAGAGAGAGAAATTCTTTCTTAAGAAAATATTTTTTGGGGGCAGCTAGGTGGTGCAGTGGATAGAGCACCAGCCCTGAAGTCAGGAGGACCTGAGTTCAAATGTGATCTCAGACACTTAACACTTCCTAGCTGTGTGACCCCGGGCAAGTCACTTAATCCTGATTGCCTCAGCTACATATATACATATATATATATATATATATATATATATATATATA
>JAJPUD010001222.1:56344-92856 GCA_023553655.1 Myrmecobius fasciatus | reverse complement strand
ACTAATAATTTTGGTTTCCTCTTTCCTAATTAAGAAGAATCCTCTTTTAGTTTGTGAATCATTTACCAGCTATGGTTATTTTGCCAATTTATTCTTGCCAATAATGGTTACTTGTGACACATACCTTTCCAATCCCTTCTTCAAATATGAAGTATCCCTGTGTCTTTATTGGCCCTTTCAACTTCCTGGAATGGAAGCAGGTAACTCCCTAAGGTGTGTTCCAATATTGTAGCACTTCCCTGAAGGGATATAGATATCAATAATTTGTACTTCTTGAAGTAGGAACCTGGGAGTCCTTTAAGAAGAAAAATGTATTTTTTCCAAGAGTCTTGATCCTTAATTCTCATTTTTAGCTTTATTATTTATCACTTATTGCCAATAAGTCACACATATACAGAAAAACAAATAAACATAGCTGCAGCTTCCCCCAATATTTTAGAGGCTTACCTGGCTCCTAAGCCTAAGAATAGGGCTGAGGGAGCAGTCAGGTCTCCAATGCAATTCTCAGCAGATAATTCTCCCAGTGAAAATGTCTCCTCAACATTCTCCCCAAGGGCAACAAATTTTCTTGATACCAGAACAGAAGAGTGATTAACAAGAAAGCTGGATTTCTAAACGTAGCGCATTCAGGTTAGTTGAATTTCTGGACTAAGAAATTGCAGTTCTGTCTCTGTCTCTTTCTCTATATAACAGAAATGCACACACACACACACACACACACACACACACACACACACACACACTCATATATATGCAGAATTGTTGGGAGAAGCAGATCTATGTATCTATGTAAGTATGTATGTATGCATGTATCTATATCTATCTGATTCTTCCAAGGATTCTCTTAGATTGGAGCTATTATTATTATTACTATCTTACCTTTGAAGAAACTGAGGCTATTATGTGTCAGGTGATTTGCCTAGAATCACATAACTTAGAAAGCTTCTGATAAGTGATTTGCACCAGTTCTTCCTGACCCTAAATCTGGAATGTTATTATGATACATTGTCCCTCAGTAAAAAACAATTTGCCTTTGTAGGAAACTATGGTTTACTTTTGCTGAGTGATACTTTTCTAATGAAATGGTGGAAAAATTTCAAACTACTCAGTATAAAATTATTGTTAAGAGAGACATAGAGTCTTTGCATGTATGTGGCTGATCTTGAGGGTTATAAGACTTAAAGAGAAGAATAGTAGTTTAGAAACAACTGTTGAGAATAATTTAGAGGAATATGGAGTGACTTATGTGAACTGAGCCAGAGTAAAGCAAGCACAACTAGGAAAACCATATACACAATGACTATAAAATGAAATGCAATTTAATGACCAAGCTTGGCCTTGGAAGAGAGTTGAGAAAGTTATCTCCCACCCTTCATCGCAGAAGTGGGGAGCTATGGGTGTGAGACAATACATATTCTATCAGAAGTAGTGGATGTATTTGGCTGGTTTTACTAATTTTTTTTGAAATATTTGTTACCAGGGATAATTCACTTGGTAGGAAAGTAGGATAGGATATAATTGTACATGTAATAGCAAAATACATCAATAATATTTTATTTTAAGTTAGTGATAGAGATATGGGCTGTGCTTGTGATTTCATTGATGTAAAAAACTGGAGAACTTCTGATGATTGGTTCAATTTGAACTCAGATCTTCCTGGCTTTGAGCTCTGTAGCTACTATGTTTCATTGCCTCTGTTGAAAAAAGTCTGTTACATTATTTTATTTTATTTTTAAAAGAAACAAGCCTTGAGTAGATTCTGTTCAGAAGTTGAATAGAAATAGCACTGTGCACTGAGAAGCTGGTTCCTGAATCTCCATAGCAAGATGGGAGGCGGATCTCTCCCTTCAGAGTCAGCACTGGCTGATTGTTTCCGGGAGTCAGAAACTTGCTCCTACTCCTGTCATCCTTCTGCAGGTGGTCTGCCCACCAGAGTCTCCCACTGAGTAAAACTACTGGAGGCAAATCTATCTCCAGGGGGCTGTATTTATGTTGTCAGTGGTATTCTGCCTTCTGTAAGGACAGTTCAAAAGCTAATGTTTCTTTAAGCCTTGGGAACACAGTCCCCAACACAGAAACTCACTAATTACTTGTTGAAATGAAATGAATAAAGGGAAACTGAAGATACTATTCTGTAATCATGATGGCATCAGAAAAGGAAAGGAGGAAGGAAGGAAAGAAGGAAGAAAGAAAGAGGAACAAGAGAGTGGAAGGAAGGAAGGAAGGAAGGAAGGAAAGAAGAAAAGAAGGAAGGAAGGAAGGAAGAAAGGAAGGAAGGAGAGAGGGAGGGAGAGAAAAAGGAAGGGTTTCTAATGAATTATTTTTAAGATTGTAGTGTAGGAGGCAACAAGTCTATATGATAAGCAATTCTGATGGACATGGCTCTCTTCAACAATGAGATGATTCAAGCCAGTTCCAATTGTTCAATGATGAAGAAAGCCCTCTACACTTAGAGAGAGGCCTGTGGGAACTGAGTGTGGATCACAACATAGCATTTTCACTCTTTCTGTTGTTATTTGCTTGCATTTTGTTTTCTTTCTCAGGTTTTTTTTTCCTTCTTGATCCTATTTTTCTCATGCAGCAAGATAACTGTATAAATATGTATACATATTTTGGATTTAACATATATTTTTAACATATTGAACATGTATTGGACTACCTGTCATCTAGGGGAGAGGGTGGGGGCTAGGGGGAAAATTTAGAAAGAAGGTTTTTCAAGGGTCAGTGTTGAAAAATGACTCATGCATATGTTTTGTGAATAAAAAGCTTTAATAAAATTTAAAAATTTAAATTTAAATTTAAAAAAGATTGTAGTATAGGGACAGAGGTGTTGAATATGTGGCAGACAACACTCCCCAAGGTAGGTGAACCAAACTAAAATGTTACTGGGAAATATTTAACAAAATATCAAAAAATCCACACATAGCAGGGGAGTGATATTGTATGTTTTGAAGGGAGGCAGAATAGACAGCTCTAACCTCTTCTCCCCTCAACCTTCTCCAAGGGAGACTTTTAATTCCTGTCAGGAGAGGAAGCGAAAGGTTAGGGCCAGAAGTTTGGCCACTTTGATATCCTCAGAAAGATAAGATACTGGGCTGGAATTATGTCTATCTACTCACTTAAATATTATTAGTGCAGGGGATGTAAGCCTTTCAGGGACATCAGAGCTCAGCAGAAAGAGTACTGTCATGTAAAGATCTAGAGCATCTTGAAGTCCAGTTCTGTTACTTTTACATGTATGACCAAGGCCAAGCCCTTTATTTCTTTGGGACTCAATTACTTTGGTGGTAAAATGAAAGCCTTCGATTAGATGACGTCTAATGTTTTTTTCAGCTCAGAAGCTGTGATCCAATCATCCTAAAATTGAAGAAGAAAAATCATTATCATCTTAAACTTTTTCCATTGCACCAAAGGATTTCTTCCTAATCCTGGGGACAGTGGGCTTGTTGCAGTTTGAAAGAGATTCATTTTGCTTTTACCTTCAAGTTAACTAGTTTACAAAATCATCTTTTTTTTTTTTTTTAGCTTTTTGCTGAGGCAATTGGGGTTAAGTGACTTGTCCAGAGTCACACAGCTAGGAAGTGTCTGAGACCAGATTTGATCTCAGGTCCTCCTGACTTCAGGGCTGGTGCTCTAACCGCTGTGCCACCTAGCTGCCCCTCATCTTTCTTCTTGTAGGAATTTGGTAATCAAGCCAGCCAATAGTAATCTAAACTGCACCAAGCCCAATACTGCACTGAGTAGAAGGCTTCTGATGTTGCTTGTCTCAAATAAAGTCTTAGCAGATGAGCTCTGAATATAGAATCCAGAGTTCTAGGGGTCTCCCACTTGCTTTTTTAACAACATCTTACCCTATCAGGTCAAATCTTTCCCTCACTTCTAATTAATATTTCCCCCTTCTTCTATTTCTTTCCCAATTGGAAAAACTACAGGATAGCATCTGACCCTTTAAAATAGATGGACAATGTTTGATTCAAGCACTTATGAGCACACATTTCTCTTCTTGGCATGGAGGATATTTGTATTCTAGAGCTATTGTACCCCCTCTTCATCTCCATTCTCCAAGTGAAGGGAAACTTTTGGGATTTTTTTTTGGAAATAAAGAGTTCAATCAGAAACCAATCTCCCAGCAACCTCTTGGTTCAGGCATATGTTTTATACTTAGGAGGAGAGCAGAGTTGTTGGGACCAATCTGTCACTTACTATATCTGGCTCAATTTGCCAGGAATATTTCCAATCTTCTATTTTTATACATGGCATCTTGTAGTAAGAAGGCAAAACCACCACTAGTTCATGGGAAACAAAAGGCAATTCATGGATTTCCTGGTTTTGTTTTATTTTTGTTTGAGCTTTGGGACTTGCCCTTCCAGGCAAC
This sequence comes from Myrmecobius fasciatus, assembly GCA_023553655.1. NCBI lineage: Eukaryota > Metazoa > Chordata > Mammalia > Dasyuromorphia > Myrmecobiidae > Myrmecobius > Myrmecobius fasciatus. Next base: position 88,481 of record JAJPUD010001222.1, on the reverse strand, counting down.
CTTAAAACTGGATGTGGGGAAATAGTAGAGAAAGAATTGGCAAATTAATCTAGACAGTTATTGTGAATCTTAGAACTAGAAGGAACCATAGACATCTTTGTCAATGACCTCTGTAATCTCTGCTTCGTGGGGCTGCTGTAAAGGAAGTACTTAAACTATAAATCAGAGAGTCAAAATAAGTGAAGACAGAATAAGGAGGAATGTCACAAAGTAATTTGGAAGGATTGTTTGCAGCACTGCCTGATTCCAAAGTGGTATGGTCATTTATTTTTCATCAGTACTAGAACTCTCAGTTCAATTCTCTTCCCTTACTCTACACCTTCCTTGGCCTAGACCTGTGATTCCTAAAGTCTGGTCTGGGAACCTCTTGGGATCCCTGAAATCCTTTCAGGGAATCCATGATGTCAAAACTATTTTCTTAATAATATTAATATGTTTTAGCTTTTATTATAATAAACATTGATAGATATAACACACATAAACCAAAGTTCTTGTGGAAGTGAGGGCCCCTCAATAATTTTTAAGAATATAAAGATGTCCCGAGATTAAAAGTTTGAGAACTACTCATCTAGACCATTCAGTAGTTGCTCAGATGATTATGTGACATGTAAAGTTTAACCTGATATATTCATATTGGGCAAACATAAGTATTTTCAGGGAACAGCAAAATCCTAGGATGGTCGCCATAAGAATGAACCCTAAAGCAGGTTTTACTCAAAGTATATGTTGATCTATATTGTAAGCTTTATATATAAAAGTGTGGCAGTACATTATGGACTCAATATAATGAGGTAACCATACTACTTTCTAAGTATTTATTCAGGTTCATAGTTCAGGCATTGCAGGCATTGGGGCAAAGGAACGTTTATAGACAATGAAGAACTATGCTCAATGGAAGTGATAAGAAAATCCAGTTGGATTAGAAGAAAAGGGCAGGATCAAAAGATGAAGAAGAGAAGACCAGAATTATGTCTCTTTAGTTTCTGATGAGAAGGGGGAAAGATCAGCAGTAACCTAGTCAGCAGGGAGGAATTATATGAACAGGAAGCTTTACAGTCATATATGGGCAAATGGGCCTGAGGCAGGTTGAGGGGGATAGCAAAATAAATAAATTTGCAACACAGTGATCACATCTGACAGCAAATTCTACATTGTGTAACTGTAGGCCTTCTCTCCCTGTTCTCCCCTCCCCAATCCCCACCAAACCTTCACACTGAGGTGTGTTTCATAATCTGTTCTCTGGGACCAAGGTTAGTAATTAAAATTAATCAAAATATGCCTGCCTCAGAGTGTAATGTTTTGTTTAAATTACCTCAGTCACTGTGTTCTCTTGGTTCAGCTTACTTCACTTTAGAATCAATTCATACAAGAAATCATCCGGGGTTACTTATTTACACAAAAGCTGTTCAATTGAGGAATATTTTAAATAGCAATAAAAAGAATACCTTGAGTTCATGTACAGTTCCTCTTGGAAGATATTAAAAGTTGTAGATTTATTGAGGTATCATAGCACTCAACATTATAGGAAGAAAAAGGAAGTTCATGGGTTGCCTGGGTTTTGAGAAGTTGCAGCCTAGAGATATAGGTCACTGATGCACTCAGGGATGAAGGAACACCTGTCAGTCTGGCTTAGGGGAAGAATGATGGATTTGAAGTTAGAATACCTCGATTTGAATCCTTCTGCTATTTTCTGCTAGTGAGAGAAAATTTTACTTTTCTGAACCTCAGTTTCTTCAACTATAAAGTGAAGTTACCTCTGAAGTTAGTTCTAACTGCACTCTGTTGAAAAATGTTTAATAACTGAAAAGGGAAAAAATGTTCAAAATATTCATTTAAAGTATAATCTGCATTGTTAACATTTTCTCTCTCACTTTCTTATTTATTTATTTTTGCTGAGGCAATTGGGGTTAAGTAGCTTGCCCAAGGTTACACAGCTAGGGAATGTTAAGTGTCTGAGGTCACATTTGAACTCATGTCCTCCTGACTTCAGGGCTGGTGCTTTAACCACTACACCACCTAGCTGCCCCCCTTTCACTTTCTTAAGTTTAAACAATCAACAAAACAACAAATCAAGCCTTTATTTGTGGATTTATTGATTTCTGAGGTGTAAATGCTCATACTCATTTTACAATTGATTCTCATGAATTGGTTTGAATTGTCTCCAGAATACTCCTTGTTTCAACTCTAAATCTATGATCCTATGACCTTACAGGGCTGTTATGTGGAGTCTTTTGCAAGCTTAAAGTGCTCTCTAAATGTGAACTAAACTTGAATAGTCGAATGAATCTATGATATCATTGATAAAGGGCATTCCTTTACCCAACTTTGGCAACTCTCACCCATGTCTTTCCATAAATTTGTAGTTGGTGATGTACACCCAACATTCTGGGGCCTTCCTCATGTTCTCTTAACATTTCAAGGTTATTAATGAAGCATACGGGCTGGCCGTTGTTAGTCTTCCACACTGAATGATTAGTTCATCTTTTTCAGTGATGATTTTTAAATATTCTTCCTACCTCTGCATAATTCATTGCAATGTATTATATTTCTCCCGTACCTATTATGAACCTCACCATTTTCTGTGGGTGATTCAGCAGTTGTAGTGTTCCATGATCTGTAGCCGTGCAATATTACTCCAAGAATAATGGTGTAAGCAGATGGACCTTAGTTTCAGGAAGAATTATGAAGTCACTAAAAGAAGTTTGCAGTTTCTTAAAGGTGGGGAAGCCTATTCCCCTCCTATTAAATTCCAGACCAAATTCATTGCTGATTTATAGTGGTTGTTTGAGAGATGTATACTAATAGATGAGTCCTGTAGGTTTTCCATATAACAGCATATCACTGATTAAACAAGAGGAAGTGCTTATCCACTTGTTTGCCCTGAATGGATAGTTAGGCCAAATTCTTTAAAGTGATTCTGAATTTCATTCAGGAGATTATAATTTTCCAGGGCTTGATAGAGTCAGCACAAGGTCATCAGCAAATAGTCAATCTGTTATATAATTAAAATTTTAGACTTAAACAAGGTATTTATGGTGAAAATGAGAAATGGAGGAAAGCAGCCTATAACCTATTATAAAAATTCATATAGAAGTTTAGCCCATATGAATTAATTGCCAAAATTAAGAGACAAAGAGATGAGCAGTATTGCATCATAAAGCAGCAAGAGACATTGGAAATAAAGGCAAGTTTAAAGGAAGGTAGGTGAGAGACCTAAGCAAGATCATCCCAAGGACATTTAAGGATAAAACTTAAAAAGCAACACATATTCAAGAAAGTAGTATAACAAGCTACTTATTTTCAACAGCAATGGGGTTCCTACTTTTAGATGCTAGCTTAAAAAATTTCAATAGTATTTCATTTTTCAATTATATGTAAAGATAATTTTCAGCATTAATTTTTGAAAGATTTTGAGTTCCAAATTTTTTTCTCTCCTTTCCTTACTTCTCCATCCCCAAGACAGCAAAAATTTGATATAGCTGATACATATACAATCATTTAAAATTTTTCCATATTAGTCATGTTGTGAAAGAAAAATCAGAACAAAAGGAAAAGACCACAAGAAAGAAAAAGCAAACAAATAAAAAAGGTGAAAATTGTATATTTTGATCTGCCTTCAGTCTCCAATTTTTTTTCTTTCTGGATGTAGATGGCAATAAGTCTACCATACTGATCACATAAACTTAATGCTAGCATTTTCATCTCAGTTATGGAAAGTGGTACTGGAAACTGGAAAGTGGTACTGAAGAAAAATAATAGGACAAGTCCAAGAATATACAGAGCTGGGCCAAACTAGAGGTGGTACAATTTTGAAGACACTGAAGAATCAGTTCTTAAGAGATATGAAGGAAAAGATTTTCCCCCACACCAAAGGAATGGGGAAAATCTTATATTTTACTATTGCCTTGAAAAAGATGACTTGGAGGACATCATTAACAAGTGACCTAATGTGCTTACTTTCCCATATATAGTTGGGAACATTTTTATGAGAATAATCTATGCATACACAGACATTTTGTACTATGAATGTAAGTTATTATTATGGAGAGATTGAATCAGGAGTAGAACTGAGTTTAGAAGTCACTAGTGAGCCCAGGCCAGTGCTTTAAAAATACTTGCTGACCAACTGAGTCCTCTCTCAGTCAAATGATTTTCACAGTGGGTTGGTGGAAAAAAAAGTGAACCGAGGGCTTCCATACCCTGGTGAAACATTGCTAGTGGAGAATTCAGTGTTTCCTTGTTCAACTGCCAGCTATATGACACTGGACAAGTCAATTAACCTTGCTAAACTTCAATTTCCTCCTCTGTGAAAGGAGGGAAAATAGTAACAATGCCTATTTTCATAGGGTCTCTGAGGATCAAATGATATGATGTATGTAAAATGTACTCTTCCTATTAAAGTACTTTTTTGTTAGCAGTTTATTTGTCCAGCCCTGACCTCTCTCCTGACCTCCAGGCTTATGTCTCAAAATGCCTATTAAACATCTTGAACTATATGCCATGGAGACACCTTAAATGCAATATGTCTAAAATTGAACTCATTATCTGTCTCCCTCCAGCACCCCCCTTCCCTGCCCCAAGCCCTCGTCTCTTCCCAACTTCCCTTTTACAGTATTTCCCTCCATGTAATCTGGGATCCAGTCACTGGCCTCTTCTCTGTTCCCATGCAAGGCAATTTATCTACCAGCTCTGGGCATTTCACTGAATCGTTCTTCCTTCCTTCCTTCCTTCCTTCCTTCCTTCCTTCCTTCCTTCCTTCCTTCCTTCCTTCCTTCCTTCCTTCCTTCCTTCCTTCCTTCTTTCCTTCCTTCCTTCCTTGCTTCCTTCCTTCATTGCTTCCTTCCTTCCTTCCTTTATAAATTTCTTTGTTTCTTTATAAGTTTCTTTGTTTCTTTCTTTTCTCTTTATCTGTCTTTGTTTCTGTTTCTGTCTCTATCTCTGTCTGTCTGTCCCTTCTCATTCTTGTCTCCTGGCTTCTCTGGCTCCCTCAATCTCAGCTTCTGCAAGAGGCCTTTGCTGGTAGCTCTTATTCTTAATGAGTTCCCTCTGAGATTATATTCAACTTATATGTATCCCCCCACAATATTTTCATTGCATGAATATCCCTTACTAGACTGTGTGCTCCTTCAGAACAGGAACTTTTTTTTAAAACTTCCTTTTTATGCCTCATCCTTAGCCTTACCTAGCACATCATAAGTGTTTGATAAATAGTTGTTGACTTGATTTACATTCTATTGGGGGAGATATGTAAAGGGAGAGTGGGGGTGCCTAACTAGAAGGAGATTGAAGCTGACTTGTAGGTTAGATAAGGCATGGATGAAATACTGGGCTTGGAGTTTGGAAGGTATGGATTCAAACCCCATCTCAGTCATTTGTTAGTCTGGTGATTCTTGGTGAGCCACTGAATTCTTTCCAACCTCAATTCTTCTTCTTTAAATTGGAGATAGGCTCATATCACCACTAACATCTAGATAGTTTTTTTAAGTGTATAATTTCATTTGAATTTCACATAAATCTGTGAGGTAGGTGGCACAGGTTTTATTATTCCAGTTTTATACAGCAGCAACTATGTGGTACAATGAATAGAGTGGCAGGTCTGAAGTCAAGAAGACTCAAATCTGAGTCCAAATCTGGCCTCAGACATATACTAGTTGTGTGACCCTGTTTGCCTAATGTGTGACCCTAATTTCCCCATCTGTAAAATGAGCCAGAGAAGGAAAAGGGACACCACTCTAGCATCTCTGCCAAGAAATTCCAAATGGGGTCACAAAGAGTCAGACAGGGCTGAAAAACAACTGAACATTTACACAGGGGAAAATGGAAACAGAGAAGGGGTGAGTTGTAGAGGATCACACAACTAGTGTGTCAGATGTGGAATTCGAACTCCTATTGTCCCGGCCCCAAATCTAGGGCTCTATTATGCCAGATTGCCTGAACAAACGGGTACGAGTGTGGTACCAGTAGTTTGAGATGGGGGGAATCTCAGTACAAGCACCATGGTGACAGTGATGCTTATAATTTGTAAAGCTTGAGAGCTCTATACTGTGTGTGTCAACATAATAACTGAACTATTGTGGCAACAAAGGTAAGTTGATTAATCACATATACTGCTTTTTTTAAATTAAATAAAATGTTGGCCACTACTTACAAGGCCAAATAAGACCTCTCTCATTTGTTGTGCCTTTACTTAGATAATTATCCCTTAAAACAACTCTATTCAAGTATGTGTGTGTGTGTGTGCGCGCGTGCGCGCGTGTATGTTGGACTATTCATATTTGCCATAAAACTTTTCTTTTTCTTTTCTTTTCCTTTTTTTTTTTGTTCGGTGGAGGGGGGGAGTAGAAGGGAGAAATAATAAGTGCTTTTAGGCATAAATAAATAAAAGGACATATAACGCAAAATATACATCATTAAACTAAATGATAGAGCCAAAACTATATGTATTATTTAAACCAAAGAATATTGCTTTTACCTGAATTACCTTGTTAATTCACAGAGTGAGGAACCTTTAGCCTGATGCATAAAGGCTGTCTATCTCCCCAGCCTAAATTGCCGCCATAATTACAATTATGTCACAGCACTTTGATAGGTATGGAATTAGTCATTTGTTAAACACAACATATTTTCCTCCATAAAATTCAATAAAAATGACTACACAGAATTTGTGTATTTACTCCAAACGTTTCCCCTTTCTCCACCTTCAATATAATAGCAAATAAACTGCTTCTGTTTACTGATTTCTTCCTCTTTTTTAACCATTCAAAGCCCTTGCCAAGTATGTGCTACTAAACGGGAGAGCTGTCCTTTTCAGGAGTGCTGGATATTAAGGCTCTCAGTTTAACCCTTGAGCATCCAATGCAATGTGTCAGAGAGAGCATTTCCTTAGATTGATGTTTCCTCTGTGCATTAGCTGACAGCAGTAACTAGGGCACGTGCACCTGCGTACCTCCTGGCAAAGCTGGAGGGGCCAGTGCTTGGTCTGGCAGACTGCCAAATGGAGAACAAAAGATGTAGCTGTTAGAGCTGAGCCCTTCACTGTTCTCTGAGGGTGTGAGTAGGAAGGGGCTCTCTCCCAGTTTTTCACTGACCTGACTGGAGCCCCAGCTGGGGAATGCTATCATCAATAATCCCTTCCACCCCCTCCCCTGGCGTGGATCCAGCTTTGTCTCATTCATAAAGCCTTCCAAAGGTGCAGGTGAGATCTGATAGAAATGGTAGAAATCTGAGTGTCAGAGGATGGGAGATGGGTGGGACATAGATCAATTAATTCATCAGTCAAATAACCCCTTTAAGCCTGGAGTAGCCCTGAGTTAGAAAGATAGCTTCTGGGGTCCTTTCCCTCTCTGAGATTCTGGATTCTGAGCTAACTCACCTCTCTCCACTCTTAGCAACGCCCACCTCTCCTGACATTCAGTAACTATATTAACCATATGTCTTTTTGGATGCAAATTTCTCTCTTTCTGAATCCAAGAAATGACAGAGACAGGATGGGCTTCAGAGAAGTGGGGGAGTAGATAAGTCTGGAGTGACTGCTTCTCTTTAAGGTTGTACCATCAGAAACTTCCCTTCCCCTGTTTTCTTTCTTAAAGTTTGAGAAGAAACCACCTCGTTAGAAAGCCTACATCATCAATATTGATTTTCCTTTTTCTAAATGCAAGTGGCCATCTTCTCATCCGAAGCATGGGAGAATGAATGAAGGATGAGAAAAAAACATTTCAGATTCAAACATGGAGAGGCATCTGGACACCCTCAAGGTATATTCTTGCTATTTATTTACCCCAGCCAATTTGGTCTCTGTCAGGGCATCTCTCTCCCAAGCCAGTAACCATGATAACAGAGTCTGATGCTGTATAATAGGAACAGCTTTCTTGTTATCTGCTCCCAACATGCAAAGCTAACGGAATCTGAAATTATGAATCAGTCCAATATCTGATGCTCCCTTCCTAAGTGAGTAAGCACATTTGCTTTTTGATACAATTAGTGGGTTTTTTAAAACCTAAAAAGCTTTCAAACACAGATCTTTAAAACATTCTACATTAAGTAATTAGTGAACCTGAAGGGAAAGCAAGAAGACCCAGGAATGAAGGATGTGAAGAGCTCTGGGGCAGAAACACAGTCCAGTCCCCTGGCTCAGTGAGACAATGAACACAAGATATCTAATGGATCAATCCCAGCTGAAACCTATAACATTCAGTAAAACTAACCAATACAATGACATCTCTAATGTTCCTTTGGAACTAATTCTGCCTTTTGTTTTCCCAGCACTTAGCAAAGTACCTGACACGCAGTAAGCTCTTAATACATGCCATGATTGGCACCTATAGTGCCCCAGATTTTTGAAGGAAGGAGAGAAGCTTCTTCTCATATTTCTCCTTTAGGTCCTTGTTTTCTCATAATTTCATAGCATTCAGTTTTAATTGTTTTATTATTGTTCTTTTCATTTACTTGCATAAAGTGCAGGACTAATCATGCCATTTTTCTAAAAAACAAACAAACTCCAATGGCTCCCAGTAAGTTGTAGAATCAAATACAAAATACTTGCTTGGCATTCAAAACCCGTCATAAACTAGTCCCTCCTACCTTTCCAGTCTTCCACCTTACTTTCCAACACCCACTATTTGATTCAATGACACTGGCCTCTTGGCTGTTCTAAGAATAAGATATTCCATCTCTCAGCTTTGACTACACATTTCCTTCCTTCCTCCTTCCCTCACTTTCTTCCTTCTTCCCTTCCTTCCTTCCTCCCTCCTTCCCTCCCTTCTTTCTTTCCTCCCTTCCTCCCTTATTCCCTTCCTCCCTCCCTCCCTTCCTTCCTTCCTTCCATTCTTCCTTTCTTTCTTCTTTCTTTCCTCTCTCTTTCTTCTTCCCTTTTTTCTTTCTCCCTCTTTCCCTCACTCCCTTCCTTCTTTTTGTTTTCTTCCTTCCTTCTTTACTTTATAAAAATATTTTATTTTTCCCAATCACATTTTTTTTTTGCTGAAGCAATTGAGGTTAAGTGACTTTCCTAGGGTCACACAGCTAGGCAATGCTAACTGTCTGAGAACAGATTTGAACCCAAGTCCTCCTAACTTCAGGGTGGTGCTCTAACCACTGTACCATCTAGCTGCCCCCCCCATTACATTTTGAAATCATTTTTAACATTCCTTTTTTTGTTTTGCTTTGAGTTCCAAATTCTATACCTCCTTCTCTTTCTTCCCCTCTCCCTGGGAGGGTAAGAAATCTGATATGTTATACATGTGCAATCATGTAAAATATATCTTGACAGTCATTTTGTGGAAGAAAAATGCCAAAAAAGGAAAGAAAGTGAAAAATATTATGCTTTTGCCTGTATTTAGATGCCATCATTTATTTCTCTAGAAATGAATAGCATTTTTCACCATAAGTGTTCTGAGATTGTCTTAAATCACTGTGTTGCTGAGAATAGCTAAGTGAGCCAAGGCTCATCTTTGCACAGTATTGCTGCCACTGTATACAGTGTTCTCCAGGTTCTGCTCACTTTGCTCCATATCATTTCATGTAAATCTTTCCAGTTTTGTCTGAAATCATTGTTCTTGTCATTTCTTATAGCACAATAGTATTCTATCACAATCATAAACCACAACTTGTTCATCCATTCCCCAGTTAATGGCTCTGGGCAATTTTTCTGGCTTTCCCCATGTCTAGAATGACTCCTTCCTCGATTCTGACTACTGGCTTCTCTGACTTTCTTTGAGTCTCAGCAAAAATCCAGTCTTCTATAGGAAACCTCCAACTCTTCTTAATTCCAGTGTTCTCCCTCTCTTAATTAGTTCTTACTTATCTTGTGTATAGTTCACTTGTGCACATTTACTTGCTTGTCTTTCCTATTAGACTGCAAGATCCTTGAGGGAAGTGACTGTCTTTAAAACCTTTCTCTGTATCCCCAGCACTTAGCACAATGCCTTATTCATAGTAGGTGCTTTACGAATATTTATTGATTCTTTTATTGACTTGCCATTCTTACTGATTTCCTCTTTTTTTGTCAACTTCCTTTTCTATCAGTTCCTCTGAGTCTTACCATGCTTCCATGTGTTTACCATATCGTTTCTTACAGTATAATAACAATAAACCCATTTCATTCATATACCCTAACTTGTTTAAGGTATTCCCCAATTAATAGACATCTACTTTGGGCCTAGTTCTTTGCCAAATTTTGTAAATGTCCATTGAACTGAATAGAAAGTGATTCTTTTCCTCTTTATGTGACTTTAGGCAAATCACTTCAATTCTCTGGGAGTTAATCCACAGAAATCTATATATCTCTCCTGTGGTTCTCTACATACCACTGAGAATTTGGGAGTGTGGGAATGCTATGACTTAAGCACCATTACAGTTTATTTTCTCCAGTCTCAATCACTAGCGCCCAATTTCATTTAACCAATTAACATCAATACAATCAAGAGATGTTTATTGAAAAAGTTATAGTAGCCAATCAAAAGTCTCCTTTTTTCCTATGTTAATCAAACTGGAAATAATACCTGTTAAAGTCTGGGAGTCTGCCAGAGAACTGGCATGTTTATAAAGACTGGACTCATTTTCCAGTCCCAGGGCCCTGATATGCCTGTAAAATGAAGGGATTAGACAGGATGATTTAAGGAACTTCCATCCCTATATCCTTCCATCCTATGATAATAGCAACATTTTAAATATGGGAAACTGAGTGATGGTAGTGCCACTGACAAATAAGGAAGTGAGAAGAAAAAGCTGGTTAGAATAAAAAAGAAAAGCTCAGTTTCAGATGTATTCAGTTTGAGGTGCTTGTGACATTTAGGAAAAGATATTCTGTAAGCAGCTGGAGATACAGGTTTGAGACCTGACAACAAGAACAGAAGGGAAATAGAGAATTAAGCATCATTTGTGTGGTTGGTTGTTGATGCCAAAAGAAAGAATGAGATTATTAAGGGAAAGAATATGAGGAGAAAGAAAGCAAAACTTGGTGTTAATAAGCTTGTTATGGCATTGGAAAAAGAATAGGGAACTAATAGAGAAGAAGGATGATTGTTTAGAAAAATATGAAGAGCATAAAGAAGGTGTAATGAGGCCAAGGTTGGAATAGCTCGTAGTGTCAAATGCTTCAGAAAGGTAAAGGGTAATGAGGCTGGAGAAAGGGTCATTGGATGTGGCAATTAGGAGAGTAGGGCTCTCTCAAAGGTCACCAATTTCAATAGAGCAGTAGGGACTGAAGCCAAATGGTAGGAGGTTGAAGACTGGGTGATAAGGGTGATGGAACACATTAGCTGAATGAGGTAGAAGGTTCACAAGGCGTCAAAGGAAACCTTTTTATATTTTTGAATTGAGGGCAAGAAAATAAGGTGGAAAAGAGCATGATTAGAAGCTATTGTGATACTTGGATACATGTGATCTCAAAAATATGGCTACACTCCCTTTAAAGGTGCAAATGATAGCTCATCTGTATATACTTTCTTATCCTCTTGTCTATGTCCTCCCATAAATTTTTCATACTCTCTCCATCCAACATAAGGGGATCTTCTTCTAACTCTCCTAATATAATATAGGTACCAGTGAAATACACAGGTCGTCAACCTCACTCTCGTTCCATAACACAACAAGTCCACTTATACTTCATACATCTCTTTGATGACATCTTTTACAGAGCTTCTGGCACACGATTCTTTGTTGAAATATGCTATAGCCAATTTATACCCACTTTTCAATCTTTTCATTGTCCTTTGGGTAACATGTAACTTAAATTCTTTAGACACTGGCATTTTACTATTCAAGTCAATACTTTGTATTGTGTTGTGTTGTATTGTAATGTCAGTATTTATTAAATGTTGGTGATATGAACAAGAAAAAGAAAGACAATCATCTCTGTCTTCTGTTCCCCTCAATTGAATGGGGGAAAGACAATACACAAAAGGAAGCTGGAAAGGGGATGGGGAATAACAGGTATTCACAAAGTCAAAACCAAGCAGAACAGATTGTGGAACACAAAGAGTTAGCTGGAAAAAATCTGAGCCTTCTATAAAAGGAAGCTTTGAAAAAAGTTTATTGCTCTGCCCACCAGCCTTTTAATCAGAGAATGCAGGCAACTGAAGCTCCTGAGAAAGTGCTCATTATCAAAGTTGAATCAGTCTCCAAAGCATCATTAAAAATATTGATTTTAAAGAGATGCTCCTTTTTTCAGGGAGTAAGGGGATTGGGACAGAGCAGGGTCAGAAGGCAGAGAACAAACATTTGTGCCAGGCACTGTCTTTAGTACTTTACAAATATCTCCTTTGATCCTCACAACATTGAGAGGTAGGTATTGTTATCATTCCCATTTCAGAGATGAAGGAATTGAGAAAGACAGAGGTTAAGTGTCTTGTCTAGGATCACTACCTCATAAGTATCTGACGCTGCATTTGAACTCAAGTCTTCCTAACTCCAAATCCAGTGCTCTATCCACTGAGCCACTTAGCTACTTAGAGAGGCTTGAAGTTATTAAACACTCTAATTTCCCAACTGCAACCTAATTTGTTCCTCTCTTCCTCTTCAATTCTAGCCTGAACACATTGTCTATATTTATTGTTCATCCAAGATATATGTCCTGATAGTGTACTGATGGACTAGTTTTTTGAGTGTCCAAAAGATCCCCAACAACATATCACAGCTAGACAATGAGTATTCTTTGATATATTTGAAGTCAGGAAAACAGGTTTGAATCCAGCATCATACACTTATTAGTTGTGTAATCCGGGATGAGTCTTTTACTTTCTCTGAGTATTAAATCCTTCATCTGTAAAACAGGGATAATTATAGCACCTACCTTATAGGATTATCATGAAGATAATTTCTTAAAAGGATACAAACTACTTTTTTAAGCTTTAAAACACTATGTCAATTTTAGCTATTCATTATTATTGTCATTGTTATCATCATCATCACCATTATCCATCATCTTATCATTTCATTTGGTTTTTCCATTATCAGGTCAAACTCTTTTTAATGATTGTGGATTTCATTTAGGAGACCCTGTAATGTTCTTGGGGGCTATGCAATTCACATAGTGTCATCTGCAAAAGGGATATCTGGAGGGCCTCCAACACTGATATGGAAAACCAATAGATTATTTTGGACTCCATCATTAAAGTGACAAACATTTTTGGTAAAAAAACAAAACAAAATAAGACAAAAGATCGTATTCTATCTTATGTCTTCATGTTAACAACCAGACTCAAACAAAATTATTTCTGTTGATTCATCTTTCAAGAACAAGTCCAACCATTGCTTTCTCATCCTTACTCTAAGGATACTCATGATACATGTGGAAATTTTCTATTAAAAATTTTTGTAGAGATTACAAAGTAGATATATGGATTGGTGGTTATTAAAATTTTCTCAGTCATCTTTTTTTCTAGAAATAATTGTGTTCATGGTTTTCCCAAATGTTTGGTATCCTTCTATCATTCAGAGAATATTGAGAATATCATTTTCAGCACAGACCTCATTGGTCTATACCTAGTATGGTCCACTCCTCTTCCTATCTCTTTTTTCTTTAATTCCATTGTTGATTCCTCATACAACTAGTCAGAGGCTGAGTTCATGAGTCCCTGCTATCATTAATGGAAAAAAGTTTGATATAGTAATCTTGGTAAGTCTTTCCCATTTTTCATGTTTGTTTTCTTCCTTAATGTCTTAGAAGATCTGACTTTACTTGATCTCTTTCCAAACTATTTATAACCTTGTTTTCTCTTCATTATTTTATGAAGTGAGACTGCTTGTAATTTACTCTCCCTCCCATTTTTGGTAAGATTTTACCAACTAATTTTAATTCTGCTGCTCTGTTGTCTTTGGCTCTCATGCATATTAACTTGGCAAAAAGGAGATCGTATATTTGCTAACTGAGGTGATTGCTGAGCTCTTTTGGTCTTCTAGTGGTGACTGTTTCATGTCAGTTAAACATCATTAGGAAAGGGTAATTCAATAAGCATTTACTAAGCACCTATTATGCTTCAGGATTACAAAGAAAGACAAAAACAATTCCTTGCCCTCAAGAAGTTCATACTTTAATAATCTTTGTAAATATTTGTTCTTCTGCCTGTTTCGCTCTTCGCATCTCTACTTGTTGGAGTCAGAAGCTCCTTTAAATAGATCCATTTGGAACCACTTTAATTACATTTTTATTATTTTGGGTTTTTTTTTCCTATTTTGTGCTGATTTAAATCTTTGTTCTAACAAGTCTATAGTCTGGTTGTGCACAGATTGCTAATTTTGAAATTATTCCTACCTCATCAGTTACTAATTTGTTTCTTGTCCACTAAAATATAGTCAATTTTCTTTTTTTAATATTTTATTTAAAAAAGAAAATTAGAAAAAGAATACAAAACAAAATAAAACGAAAGAGAACATTGCCATGTGCCCAGCAGAACATCAGGGAGGATTCAAAATATATAACAACAAATTAGCAGATCAAAAAAGTATGTATATTGAACTAATGCTCAGTGAAGTGAGCAGAACCAAGAGATCATTATTCATGGCAACAACAATACTATATGAGGATCAGTTCTAATAGACATCACTCTCTTCAACAATGAAATGCTTCAAACCAGTTCCAATTGTTCGGTGAAGAGAGCCATATACACCTAGAGAGAGGGATGTGAAATGTGGACTACAACATAACATTTTCATGTTCTCTATTGATGTTTGCTTGCATTGTATTTCCTTTATCAGATTATTCTTTCTTGTAGATATGATTTCTCCTGCACAAAAAATGATGCAATAACTATACATATATTCCATTTCTTAAATATTCTAACATAATTATCATGTAGTGGATATTCTGCCATCTAGGGGAGGGGTGGGGAGTAGGGGGGAAAATTTGTAACAGAAAGCTTTGTAAGGGTTAATGTTTAGGAATTACCCATACATATGTTTTGCAAATAAAAAGTATTAATAAAAAAGTATGTATATTAATAGAAAAATTATATTTATGAGTATATTTTCTTTATTTCCTTGTAAATTGTTCTTATGTTCTCTGCTGCTCACTTTTTTTACTTTATTCCCCTTTTCATCACCCCCACCACCTCCAAGCAGGCTATAGTTAAGAAAGGATATATTTATGTATATATATATAGATATGTACATATACATATACATACATCCACACATCCTGCCTTCTCCCTACATACATATAGACATATATTTCCTATGCCTTCTAACTTTTTGCTTAAATTTTGCTCTTTAACTTGTGTTGGTATCACTTAACTTTCCTCCATCCATGGACTCCTCCCTTGTCTTTTCCCCTCACCCTTTGCTTCCCTGTCAGCCCATTCCTGCCCCCTTATTTCTTTATAGAGTTCAAAGAATGCTATACCCTTCATGATATATTTGTAGTGTTTCCTATTTAACCCATTCCTGATATGAGTAGGTTTTCAAAATTCCAAGCCCTTCTCTCCCTTTTAATACCTCTGTGTCTATTCTTCCTCTACTTCTCATTTATATAACATGATTACTATTTTTACCTTCATGCTGCCCTAATCTTTCTTTTGAGCTACCCTATTGTTGATATCAATCTTAAACATATGGCATACATTTTCCATATTAAAAAAACATAAACAATTTGTCCATGTTGAATTCCTTGAAATTGATCTTTGATATTGACACATATTTTCTATTAAATTAATTAATTTTCTATTAAGTTTGGATTTGGTTGATAGAAAGTCCTGAAAATCTTCAAATTCATTGAATGCCTATCTTTGTTCATTCAATAGTATAGATAACTTTGCTGGATATGATATTTTTTGGCCATTGACCTAGTTCTTTTGATTGTCGATAGATATGATTCCAGGACCTATGATCTTTTACTGTAGTTACTGATAAATCTTGTACAATTCTAATTATAACTCCAGTGTATTTGCAGTTCTTTTTTTTCTTGTTTCTTGTAAAATGTTGTCTTTGATCAGGGGGTTTCAAAATTTGGCAATAATATTCCTGTGTGTGTTTCACAAAGGATCTTGTAAAGGTAGTGATCAGTGAGTTTTTCTATTTCTATTTTCCCCCTATATTCTATCATCTGGGACAATTTTCTTCTATTATTTCTCACATTATTGTGTCAAGGTCCTTTTTTTGGTCACAACTTTCAGGCAGTTCAATTATTCTTATATTTTCTCTTCTTGATCTGTTCTCCAGATCTGTCATTTTTCTTCTAAGATGTTTCACATTCAGTTCTATTTTTTCATTCTGTTTTGTTATTTCTTGTTATCTCCTTTTCTAGTTGGTTAAATTTTCCCCATAATCTTGTTTTTCTTGACTGGTTCTTATTTATTTATTGGTTTTCCTCAATGTCTTTCATTTGATTTTTAAATTCTTTTTTGAATTCTTGTATAAATTCTTTCTGGGCAGGGAGCCATTTCATGTTACTCTTTGGGGTGAAAGATTTTTTACTTCAGGGTCCTCCTGTGAAGATGAACCCAGTCTTCCCTGTTCCCATATTAAGTTTCTATTGTGAGGTTCTTCTTTGCTGGTTCATTTTTTATAAAATAAGAAGTATTAGTGTAAGCACTAATTAGAGAATCCTGGGGTAGGGGATAGTGCCCCTAGCTTCACTTAAGCTCTCCCCATGACTGGAACCCCAAATCAAGAGCTCCCCCCTCCAGCAAGTTCTCACAGTCAGCAGTGTCCTCTACATTCCTGGTGTGCTGGTTCCTTCTCACTCAGGGCTGCATTTCAGCAGCACAGCTGGGCATGGCATTCCCAATCAGACAAGGTTTCCTCAGTCTGCCAGGACTTAGACTCCTACTTGCTGTTCAGGAGGTGAAAGTTGCTGCAGTTTCTATGGAGGCTCCAACCACACCCAGCTTGCCCCAGAGCTCCCCACAAGGTGTTTCTATGAAGCTAGCCTGGAGGTATTTGCACTTCATGTGGGTTAATCTCTAGCCCAGGGTCTTTTTTCAGATCTTCTCAGAGTGTATCAAGAGTACCCCTTGTTCTACTCCAAGTCTTCTTAAGTTTTCACCAGTCTATGTTCTCCCTGAGGCACAAATTTGTTCTATTTGTGAGGAGAAATCTGGAAAGATAGAAATGTAACAACCTACTCTGCCATCTTCCCAGATCAATTTCCTTTTGAATGGAATTATTCCATACTCATATGATCTGACACCTCCAAAGTCTCTGTCTCTGTTTCTGTCTCTGTCTCTCTTTTTCTTTGCTGAGGCAATTGGGGTTAAGTGACTTATCCAGGGTCACACAGCTAGGAAGTATTAAGTGTCTGAGGTAGGATTTGAACTCAGGTCCTCCTGTCTTCAGAGCTGGTGCTGTATTCACTGTGCCATCTAAATGCCCCCCAAATTCTCTTCTTGAAGAAAATATTCCTTCTTAATAGGCAGGGCGTCTCTGTGTACTCTGCCTGTCTTTGTTATCTTTCATTTCTTAATACAGTCATATTTTCCAACATTTTTGCTGTCCTCTCTTATGTAAACATTTAAATGAATATTAAAGGATACAGTACTTTATTTGAAGGGTTTTATCAACCAGTGATCTTCCCCATCTTTTGCAATAGATTTTAAACAGAAATATTCTTCATAATGGTCTTATTGGCAAACACTCATAAAGAATATTTCAATATAGGGTGACCAAAAGAATCATAAAATAATCTTTCTTTGTGCTTTTAGATATCTGGTAGCCCAACTCTGCCAACTCCTTTATTTGCCCATACTTCTGTAACCCACCTCTCTTCTATTTAACTAAAGCTTCTTTATAAATTCTGGCTTTATTTGTAGTGAGAATATCAAGATTGACATAATCGAGTTCCTCTAGTAAAGCAGTTCTTAAACTTTTTGCCCCTTTGTCAATCCAGTGAAACCTATAAACCTCTTGGCAGAACCATATTTTTAAATAGTTGAAGGAAATGGTAAATTTCAACTAGAGATTGGTAAAAATAAAGATGTAATTTTTTTTATCATCTAAGTTTGTGGACCCCGAAGTTGGGATCCATGGATCACAGGTTAAGAACTCCTATTCTGTCAATATGAGGACTTGTTGATGATTGGATAAGGATTTCATATCTAGAATGACAATAGATACATTAATATTTATAGAAGATCTAGAAACTGTGATTCTTGGGATCCTTTGCTCCCTTTTATGTCATTTGGCTATGGATTACTATAGAAGTAGAAGGGGGCCATTTTGAATTTTTCTTTGTTTCATGGGTTGCCATGGCCAAAACATTCTTAGTGCCTGACCTTCTTACCATGGCTCACTCTGACTTCTCCAAAAATTTTACTATTTTCTAATCCATCATATAGTTACTTGTGTATGTATCTCATGCCTTGAGGTGCAAAGGACCAAGTTATATTTCTTTGTGTGTGTGTGTGTGTGTGTGTGTGTGTGTGTGTGCAGGTGTTGTGTCCCTGGCATTAGCTCATTGTCTTGCATATAAATGGTACCTAATTCAATGAATTTAATTCAATTCAAAATGTTCAAGTAATTTGACTCCCCATGACCCTCAGTTTCCCTTTCTGTAAAATGAGAAGATTGGAATGGGTTGCTTCTGGATACCTTCCAGCTCTAGGTTTGTGATCTTATGACCTCAGATGCTGTCCAGAGGAATGGAGAGACCAGGGGCCAGATCTCAACAAAGGTGTTCACATATCTGGCTCATACTTCATGCATTCTTATGCTCCTGTGGCAACACTATTCTTCCCAGACCAGGTGACCTCCCTGAGGATGTGACCTCATCATATATTCCTTGTTCATCACCATAGACAGGTCAGTTTGATCAATGAAAAAGCAGCTTTCTTCCCTTTCACTATCCAAAATACATTGGACAAAAGTGCCAGTGCTATCTGCCTACACCTTCCTCCAGCCATTTTCCATGACACAAGACAGAAATGCCCTAGGGAAGCCTCTGGTTTGAGCTACATCCAATCCCCATTGGATTCTCCTCATCTCCAATTGGTGATGATAATGATGATGATGATGATGGTAGCTAGAATTTACATAGGGCCTACTCTTTTCCAGGCATGATGCTAAATGCTTTACAAATATCTCATTTGATCTTCTCAACAACTCTGGGAGGCAAGTGCTATTACTAACCCTATTTTACACTTGAAGCAATTGAGGCAAACAGAGCTAAATTGATTTGTCCAAGATCACACACGTAGTAGTTCAAGTCTTTTTCTTTGACATCATCAGAATGTTTGATGGGCTCCACATAGGGTCCATTTTATAAACCTATTAAAGAAAAGACCTCTTCCATCTTGAGGAATTGAGGTACATGGAAGAGACAGTGTACTAATTAATTGTAATTAATTGTACTAATTAATAGGTAAAGAACAATGGGAAACAAGCATTTATTAAATACCTACTATGTGCAAGTCATTGTACAAATAACTTAACCTATCTTTGGATCCTTACAACCACCCTGGGATGCAATTATTATCCTTATTTTACAGATGAGGAAACTAGAGGAGACAGTGTCTTGACTATTGTCAAATAACTAGGAAGTGTCTGAGGCAGGATTTGAACTCAGGACTTCTCAACTCGTGGACCAGTGATTTAGCAAATGTGCCACCTAGTTGCAAATGGCAAATAACATCTGTTTTATTTATTATTTGATTACTACTTAGTTTATATAATATGTACTATACAGGTGCTGGATATGGAATCAAGAAGACCTGAATTTAAATTCTGCCTTGGATGCTTACTACATGGGGCAAGCCACTTAAAATCTCTCAGCCTCATTTGTTCAGCTGTAAAACAAAGTTAAAAATATCCCCTAATATCACAGGGTTGTTGAAATAACACATATAAAGTGCTCTACAAATCTTAAAATAATAATAGTCATTTTGCTCTAGTTTAGCAGTTTATTATTATTTTTTGTTTGCTTGTTTGGTTTTTTTTTTTTTTTTTTTTTTTGGTGAATTTAAAGAGTGTAGGTAGAAGCATTGCAATGGGACTATCTTTTTGAGTGTATAGACCAACCAGCTGAGTAGAGAGATGGTATCAAACACTCCTGCCACCCTCTCCCAGATGCAGATACCAGGCCCTGCTTTTTTAATTTAGGCAAATGTATTTGCCCAGAAAAGTCATAAAACCCAGGAGGGGTTGATCAAGCAAAAAGTGTAAGTGATGCAATTAAAAAGACAGAGAGATCTTTTTAGGGAGTAACAACTCAGGCAACTGGGACTGGGTAGAATGGATGAAGGATTTTTCTGCCATCCCAGAATCTCAAATATCATTTCTTTATTTTGATAGTTGGCTTAGAAATACTGACTTAAATAGTTGGACAAGGTTATACTGGATCAAAGTCCTGAAGGTTTATGGTTCAGTTCTGTTGCACATTTATAGCAAAGCTGGAGTTTTGATGCTTTTTGGTCAAATTTACCTTTGGGATTAAATGAACTACATGGACCAAAGACACACACACACTCATTTACAATGTGACTTTTTTCATTCCTAAAACAGTTCTTTTTATTAAAATTCTTCCATCATGACTAGGGACTTGACTAGGGACTTGCTTTTTCCTCCTTCCCTGAAATAACACTTCTTAATTAGAATCACAGGCTTTTACACCTAAGAAAGACTTTGGATGTCATCTAATCTAGTTTTTCCCAAATGGATTTCGCCATGCTACATGTTAGAGCTTGAAAGATGCTGAGGAGTGGGTGATGCAGCAGATAGAGAGCAATGAACCTGTAGTCATGAAGTCTTAAGTTCAAATGTGACTTCAGACACCTACTAGCTATTTGGCATGAGGCAAATTACTTAACCTCTGTCTGCCTCAGTTTCTTCATCTCTATTGGGGATAATAACAGCATCTACCTCTCAGGGTGTTGTGAGAATTAAATATTTGTAAAGCACTTTGCTGGCCTTAAAATGCTAGCTATATTGATGAACCTCACACATATTTACCCCAGGAAGTCATAGAACTCCTGAGATAGAAGGTAGATGGGCTAGAGAAATTTGTGAGCAAAATAGTCTATTGGTATATTGGTCAATTATAATACATAATAAATATTTTGTTGCATATCTACCTATTTACATTTAAAATTTTAGCAGGGAGAATATCATCAACATTGATTTTTTTTAAAATTTGCTGAGGCAATTGGGGCTAAGTGACTTGCCCAGGGTCACACAGCTAGGGAATGTTAAGTATCTGAGATCAGATTTGAATTCAGGTCCTCCTGACTTAAGGGCTGGTGCTCTATCAACTGCACCATTTAGCTGCCCCAATATTGATGTTTTCACACAAAAGTTCCATTTGGAACACACAATTTGGAAAAGGATGGCCTGTTTTAGTCCTCTTAATTTACAGTTGAATAAATGGAGGCATGAAAAATTTAAATGATTTTCCTAAGATCATACTTCTAGTAAGACTGGAGTGCAGGAAAACCTCTTATTTACAGATGCAGGTCATTCCCTACACACTGCATTTCTTACTTTTCATCAATTTAATTCGATCTAACATACTTATTAAACACCTGCTATGTACAAAGTACAATTAATTCTAGGCACCATGCAAAATGAACAGTCCCTTCTCTTAAAGAATCTGATCTTAAGAGAAAAAAAGGATCAAAGCCAAGCTTTATAGTTTTTACACTCCTTTGTTTTCTCATTTTTATAAATTGGGGAAAAAATTGCCCTTTTTCCAATACAGAGGTCCTGGTCCATCTGTCCTCCAACTTAATTGTTCTCTAGCTCACCTTACAAGCTATCAATTTGCCTTAATCCCTTTCAGAAAGGTAGATAAGCCCCAATTCAATTCATTGCAACAGGTATTCCTTAAACACTTAGGAGTTTAACATGTCCACTGACAACTAATTTCTATTTTTTTAAAAAAAAGTTCATGTGGTATCCTTTTCACATCAGGATAGACATTTTCCGGTTTGTGATTTCAGAGGTACAAGAAAAACAAGGAGACTTCTTTTACTGAGGCAGATCAGCACCTGCTCTGTACCTTCAAGCCTAGACCACCAGGAAGTTGGGTCAGAGTCACACAACTAGTGTTTGCCAGAGATGGGATCCCCTTCCTAACTCTTGGACTACTGCCTCCCCTCAGTCCTAATGGCTGACATCAAGGTTTGCAAAGTGCTTTACAGGTATGTATTATCTCATCACACTGACTCTGGGAGCTAAGTATTATAGGATTATTGGCTCCATCGTCCAGATGAAGGAAAGTAAATTGTCACTGACCTTGTAAAGGGCAAGATCCTAGTGTCTCCAGTCCTAGCACCTCCCTGCATCTTCTATTGGGTTACACTGATTCTCCAGTTCTCCTTTGGGGATTTTGTTTGTAGCTGATACTTTGTCAATTGCATTCAGTTACAGTATATATTTCACAAACTCTTGGGTGAGATTTGTAGTCATCCAGAGAATTTTGACCTTCTCATCCACACAGGAAAGTTCAAATGGATGAAGAAGATAGATTTCATGCATTTGGTTGGATGCCCTATAAAAATTAGTAATTAGTATGTATATCTGGGATCTGGGTTGTACTGGTAAATGTTTAATAACCAGCTCTCTGGGGGGAAATGTGCAGGATACATTTTAAATTTAATCTGCATCATTGACATTTTCCCATTACTTTTTAAGCCTAGACAATCCACAAAACAATAAATCAAGACCTGATTTATATTCCTTGCTGATTTCTAAAGTGTAAATGTTCACACTGAAAATTTTCCAATTGATAAATGGTCAAAGGATATGAACAAACAATTTTTAGATGGAGAAATTAAAACCATTTCTAACATGAAAAATACTCTAAATCATTATTGATTAGGGAGATGCAAATTAAGATAATTCTGAAGTATCACTACATACCTCTCAGATTGGCTAAGATGACAGGAAAAGATAAAGATAAATATTGGAGGGGATGGGGGAAAACTGGGACACTAATCCATTGTTGGTGGAGTTGTGAACTGATCCAACCATTTTGAAGAACAATTTGGAATTATGCCCCAAAATCTATAAAACTA
The DNA here is from genome assembly GCA_023553655.1 of Myrmecobius fasciatus. Classification (NCBI taxonomy): domain Eukaryota; kingdom Metazoa; phylum Chordata; class Mammalia; order Dasyuromorphia; family Myrmecobiidae; genus Myrmecobius; species Myrmecobius fasciatus. The sequence goes on along the minus strand of JAJPUD010001222.1, from coordinate 65,547 downwards.
TGCATACCCTTTGATCCAGCAGTGTCTCTACTTGGCATATATCCCAAAGAGATCATAAAAGAGGAAAAAGGACTTATGGGTGCAACAATGTTTTTTGCAGTTATTTTTGTAATGACAAGGAACCGGAAACTAAGTGGATGCCCATCAATTGGAGAATGGCTGAATAAATTATGGTATATGAATGTTATAGAATATTATTGTTCTATAAGAAATGATCAGGAGGATGATTTGAGAGAGGCCTGGAGAGACATGAACTGATGCTAAGTGAACTGAGTAGAACCAAGAGAACATTATCTACAACATCAGCAAGATTATGTGACCATAAACTGTGATGGACTTGACTCTTTTCAACAATGAGGTATTTGGACCAGTTCCAGTGGTCTTGTGATGGAGAGAAATCTGCACTCACAGAGAGGACTGTGGAGACTAAGTGTGGATCACAACATAGTATTTTTACCTTTTTTGGTTGTTGTTTGTTGAATGCTTTTTTCTCTTTCTCATTTTTTTCCTTTTTGATCTGATTTTTCTTGTGCAAAATGATGAATGTGGAAATATGTTTAGCAGAATTGTACATGTTTAACCTATATTGGATTACTTGCTATCTAGGGGAGGAAGCAGGGGAAAGGAAAGGAGAAAAATTTGGAACACAAGTTTTTGCAATGGTGAATGTTAAAATCTGTCTTTGCATGTGTTTTGAAAATAAAAAGCTATTAATTAAAAAAAATTTAAAAATAATGTTCATTCAAAAAAAAAAGAAGAAAATTTAACAATGGGATTGGCAAAGTGATCTGCTTCTAGTATACTCCTGTCTGGAATAAACACTCTTACTAGTTGAAACTGATGTTAAATAATGAAAGAATAGGCTCTGCTGCTTTTGGGAAATTGCAAAGCTTCTTTATTGACCTCAACCTACCTATGAAAAACAGTCATCTTTTCAATACTGACATTCTAGCATTGTGAAATGATAATAAGACATGGTCATAGTGTCCTCTGAAAATTAAAATTGGTATTATTCAGAAGACAATGGTGGATGAGAAGAGACTGCAATATATAACCAATGAGGTCCTCCAATGAACAGGAGTGAATAACATCAGGAAAGAGAAGATGAGAAAATAAGAGAAGAAAAGTGGATAGCCCACCTTGAATGTCATGACAAATAGAGGAGGCCTTCCAGAATGTTGGGTGGAGTCCTCAGAGTGAATTTGTAGAGAACTATGGCTAGAAATCTCACAGGAAAGGCAGACATCTATGAGTTGTATTCTGCCTCAGATCCAACTTGATAAAGAATCTTCTTGAACTGAGTGTGGACCACAACATAGCATTTTCACTCTTTCTATTTTTGTTTGCTTCATTTTGTTTTCTTTCTCAGGTTTTTTTTTTCTCTCTTCTTGATCCATTTTTTTTTTGTGCAGCAAGATAATTGTATAAAGATATATGTATATATATATATTGGATTTAACATATATTTTTAACATATTTAACATGTATTGGACTACCTGACATCTAGGGGAGGGGGTGGGAGGAAGGAGGGAAAAATTTGAAACAGAAAGTTTTGCAAGGGTCAGTGTTGAAAAATTACCCGTGCATATGTTTTGTAAATAAAAAGCTTTAATTAAAAAAGGGGGGAAAAAGAATCTTCTTGACTGCACAAAAACTCAGAATCATCTTGTTAGAGTAAGACTAGCAGTGGTGTCCCTCAGACCCCTGGCTAGCTTCCAGATTTCACCACCACCAAGCTGTCTTCCCCCTTCCCTCCTCCCCCCTCTCTGCTCCCATACCACTCCTGAACTCACACTTGTGGCTCAAGCTCCCTGTTCCCTCTGCCCAATGCCTGAGCCAGAGAAGACCCTTAAAGAAACCCACCCTATTCCACCCACCCCCAATGTTTGGTTACATCCAGGAGCCCAGTACACTGTCCTGTATCCATGCTCCTTCTCCACCCCTTCCTGGAGTGAGGATTTCTTCCTTAGTAAAGCTTCTTTTCTTTACTTTCTGATATTTCCAGCTCACGCTCCATTTTGTCCAGTGTCTCCCATTTTCACCAGGGCGGTCCTGTTCTAAAAGCATGTGCTGTGGCTCAGGACTCTGACCACCCAGTTGGCAGCCACACATATCCCAAGTTTTTCGAAATGGGGGACACAGAAATTGAGGGCTGAATGAGAAACCATGTGGCTCAGACAGAGCCCACCTCATTCCCTTCTTTCTCTTTGATATTAAGAGCCCTGACTAGGTGCTCTTGCTGCAATTATTCTCCCCTCCTCACTACCCTAACCTAGCAGCATAACTCCAAATAAGGGGGTTATTGCCTTACCTAGCATTGGGATTTTATATTTTCAAACCTCCCCTGTCTATATGTAACACAGTAGGGAGCTCCTTAATTGATGAAATCAAAGCCCCTGTTTGAGCATTTAATAGTACTAACACCTAACATTTATACAGAGATTTTAATATTTGCAAGCACTTTGCATACACTATCCATTTTGATCTCCACAACAATGCTGTCAGGCTTTTGAGGTAAGGAGAATAATTTGGAAACCTTTTTTTTTCTTTGCTCTTCATTGTGGGGATCAAGCTGTGTTTCTATACATAGAATGATGTCCGGTTCATTTCTTGTATCAGCACAGGAAACCCAAAAGCAAAGTGATACCTAGAGCTGAAGGACCAAAACGTGGCTTGAGGTCTCCTTCTGCCCCTCATCACCCCTGTCTCAGGGTTCTGTGCCGACCCCTGCTTCTTAGAATGACCAGCCCATCAATACACCCAAACTAAGCCTGAATTCCCAGAGCACTAGGGCTGGGAGATGGGGGGGGGGTCCCTCTCCTAGGTCTCATTTCCCCGCACAGTTCCTCCACCCTCCCACTCTCCCCTAAGGGCTCAGAGCCTGGGGATTGCGAATGTGGGTGTTTGGGGAGAGAGGTACATTAGTCTGAATTCTGAGGGACACCGGCCCCCAGAGCCACACTCCCTCCCCAAATGAGTTTTCTCTGGATATAGGATTCCCACAGCTCTCCTTAGCTCCGAAGTATCGCGCGCATTATAGGCCAGTTCTCTTATTCTTAGGGCCAATATAATGAATATTAGGTGCAAAGACTGGGATGGGGGTAAAAGGGGGAGACTGAAGCTTTCCATTCAGTGATGCTCTAGTCTACACGGATATATGACGGGGCTTTCTCTAAATCCAGAGATCCCACTGAGAAGCATGGTATTTTTGGTGATGCTAAAGCAGATGGGACTGTTCCTCCCCTCCTCCAAAAAACGCCTCCCCCATCCCCACCTCTGAGGGAAACGTGGACATTGTCCTTCAGAGCTGGAGGGGAGGCACGATTGGGAGTTTCTCTGCCTCCGGAGCCAAACAGAAACTCCGGGGCCTCCCCCTGCTCCTGGCCTCCCCTGCAGTCCCTGGAACTGAGCTGGCTCCTCTTCAAAGTCCCCCCCGCCGGGGAGCTGTAAGGGGGGGAGGACTACACACGGGCTGCCTGCGTCCTGCTGGAGCTCCCTCTCTCCAAAGCACTGAGTCATTTCCTCTGGGGGACTTTCTCATTAAAACCTTCCTGTTTGCGTTAGCCTGGGCCCGGGCCCGGGAGCCAGGCGTGCTCTGCATTACTGCTTCCTTCCATCTCCGCTGTGCTGTAATTAATGGGCAGCAAGCAGCCCCAGCACCTTCCAATGTTTCCATTTCAATTTCCTTCGCCATCCCCTGAACTCACTTCCTCAGGCCCTGTGCGCTTTCTCCTGGGTTCTTGAATTTTGGCTAGTGCCCCTTCCCCTCCTCTGAAAAGTCACCAGGAGAAGGAAGGTCTATTAGGAGGAAAGAATACTCTGGCTGGGGACGCGTCCGGGTGCGAGGTGCCAGAGAGAGAATTGGCAGCCCTTTTGTTGTTGTTGTGGCAACTGGGTGGTCCACCACAGCCCCGCCGGGCATCAGTGGGGCATGGCCACCTTGGATGCGCACATCCTCAAGGGCTCGAGCTCAGCAGCTGCCTTAACTGCCCTGCTCAGAAGCTGAAAGGGAGAGTCTATTCTTTCTAAAAGGGTCAGGATGAGAGCGATCTATAGACCTGGTCCCTGACCTGAGGGGGAGAAGAGAGAACAGATTTCATAGTTTAGAGAAGAGGGGAATGAAAAAAAAAAACTGCGAAGAGGGAAAGAAGGAGAAAAACGTTACAATAAAATGTCTTGGGCTTTTGTGTCTCTTCCTGCACCTTTCAGGGGGTGGAGGTGGGGAGAGAGGCTTGTGCCCTCATTTGTTGAGGAAGTTTGAGATTTGCCTGGGCCACAGAGAAATTATGTGACTTGTCTAGGATGTCACAGACATTATGTGTGAGAGAGAATTTGGACACAGGTTTGTATCCTCTCTCCAGTTCTGTCTCTCCCCTCCCTTCTTCTTGCCCCTCCCCATTATAGTCATATAAGAACTCTGAAACTCCTTCATCTAATCAAATCATCATCTCACCTCTTCCTATGCTTTATTACTCCTCACCATGACCTCTGGTCCTTCCATCCCTTAGTATTCTCCCAGACCATAAACATTGTTTTGGCTTCTCAGTCCTCCCTTTCCAGTCTCACCCATTTAGTTATCTAGTGCTCTGTTCTTGATTTAATTCAGTGATCCCATTATTGTCACCCATCGCTTGCAAAAATGCAATTTTGAATCATTCACACATCTGCTTCCTCCACCTCTACTGACAATATAAAAGGGAGTTGTGGAAAGTCATGCAGCCATAGTGACTGGGTCTTCTAGAGATTTATGCCATTTAATTTCAATTGGATCCTCACTTCAGCAACACAATTCTTTTTCTAATCCCTGATGGATTCCCTCTTCCATTCCTCCCAGAGACTGTTTTTTGTGATTTCTTCTTTCCTCGTTTCCCACCTCTTTGCCTCAGATTCCTCAGCTGTAAAGTGGGTATATAATATTAGTAACCATCTCACAGAGTTCCTGGGAGAATCAAATGAGATAATATTTGTAAAGCACCTAGTAGAGGGCTTAGCACATAATAGGTGCTTTAAAAATACTCATTTACCTTCTATACAACTAACTCTCCCCCAACCTCAAAGCTGAGGACCTTTTTACTCTTGTTAAGATCTTCATCAAAAAATTTCCTCTTTTCAATTTCTATATACCTTCAACCCATTGACATTAACCCTCAGTCTCTTTTCTTTTATTCCAGGCTCTGATGAAATGTTTTGTTTTCTCACCATGGCCAACTTCTCTACATGCACCATTGATCTCATCTTTTCATATAATCTCTAGCAAATTGCTCCCACAATTCTCCCCTCTCTTTCCATTATATTTAATCTCTCCCTGTTCATTGGTTCCTTTCCCAGTGCCTAACAATCTGCCCAAATCTTCCTATTGTTAACTCTCTCTAGACATGACAGTTCCTTCAAGCTGTATCATCCTATATATTTCTTCCTTTTACAAACTCCTAGAAAAAATAGCTGTCTACATTTAATTGACTCCACTTCTTTTCTTGTTCACTTCTAAATACTTGGCAATATGGATTCCAACCCCATCCATCATTCAATGAAAACTCCTGTCTCCAAAGCTGCCAATGATTTCTTCACTGCCAGATCTTAATGGCCTTTTCTCACTTTTCTCTTTTGATCTCTGTAGCATTTGACCCTAGTGACTATTCTCTCTTATAGACTATCTCTTTCTGGATTGTCAAGACACCCACTCTTTCCACATGTCTATACAGGTGGCCCAGTGGATAGAGTGCTGGACCTGCAATTAGGAAGATATGAGATCAAACACAGCCTGAGAAACTTACTAGCTATGTGACTAAGTCACTAAACTCATCATTTTCTTAAACCTAGATGATCAGCAAAACAATAAATAAAGTCCTGATTTGGACAATTTGTCAATTTCTGAAGTGTACATGCTCATACTGAAAAGTTAATAGTCAGCTCTTGCAAACTAGTTCAAGCTAACTCTTGTACACACCTGGAGTTATTCCAGAGAAAGAGAGAAAAGACATTTAATTGATTAAGCACTTAATAGGTACAATATACTAGACACTTTGTAAATATTATCTCTTTGAATCCTGACAACTCTTGGGAAAGAGGTATTTTTAGTATCCTCATTTTTTTTTTTTTTGGATTTTTGCTGAGGCAATTGGGGTTAAGTGACTTGCCTAGGGTCACACAGCTAGGAAGTGTCTGAGACCAGATTTGAACTCAAGTCCTCCTGACTTCAGGACTGGTGCTCTATCCACTGTGCCATCTAGCTGCCCCTAGTATCCTCATTTTACAGTTGTGGAAACTGAGGCAGACAAGTTAAGTGACTTGCCCAGGATTACATAGCTAGTAAGTGTCTGAGACAGGATTTAAATTTAGTTCTTGACTCCAGGCACAGCCACTGTGAAACTCATCTTGTGACAAAGAATAAAAAAAGAAAAAAACGTTCAGCAAATTAATCACTCAATTGAGCCAGACAGCAAATGCAGTGCTCTACACCCAGAGTCCCTCGCTCTAAGGGAAAGGGAGTGGTTCTCCTCTCTTTTTCAGAGTCAGGCTTAATCATTATAATTACAGAGTTTGTGTTTTTTTCTTTTTTCTTCCCTCCTTCATTCCTTCTTTCTTTATTTTCTTCCTTCCTTCCTTTCTTTCCCCCCTCTCTCTTTATCTTTCTTTTCTTTTCCCTTTCCTTCTCCCCCCCTTTCTCTTTAATTTACTTTATGCCAGGCTTCTCTGTATTCATCATATTCCTTTAATATGATGCAGTAATTATAGCATGTTGCATTCAGCAAATCCACTAAGAGGAAGATATTCTTTTTTTTTTAACTGAGGCAATTGGGGTTAAGTGACTTGCCCAGGGTCACACAGCTAGGAAGTATTAGGTGTCTGAGATCAGATTTGAACTCAGGTCCTCCTGACTTCAGGGCTAGTGCTCTATCCACTGCACCACCTAGCTGCCCCGAGGAAAATATTCTTTATCCATTCATATGGATGGAGAAATTAAGGCACCAAGTAGGGGAATAACTAGCCATGGATGCCAGCTTTCTGTAGGTCATACCTATGATATTCCCTATTTCATTGAAACAGAGTTTCCAAGGTCTCTGAAAATAAGCAAAAGTTTTAAAAAAGAAAAATAATCTAAAAAGTCACATATTAAATTGGGGAAGCAAAAAAAGGAATCATAATATTGCAGAGTGAAATGAGGCGCACTAGGAGGACAATTTATATAATGACAGCAACATTATGGAGAAAAACAACTTTGAAAGATTTTAGAACTCTGATCAATGCAGTGATAAACCAGGCATGAATGAAGGAATGAAATGGAATTATACTACCTCCTACTAGGGAGGTGATGGCTTCAGGGTGCAGACTGAAACATGCATTTTCAGATATGGCTAACGGGGGAGTTTGTTTTGTTGGATCATATGTGTAGAGATTGATGGTTTTATTTTTCCTTTTAAGAAATTGTTCAGTGAGTGGGTGATAGTGGGAGAATGAAATAAATGCCTATAAAATAAATTAATAAGCAAGTGTGAAAATACATATTCCATGATAACATTCAAATGTACTGTAGACTGATTTATTTGGAGAAGCTCTTTGTGAGTGGTTTCATTGTATTTTTTCTTGCTTTTGATGTTGTGGGGAGTCTCCATGATGACTTGTCATAGAGATTATAATGTATATTCCTGTGACTCCTAAGAGGTAGTCCTCAGAGGTGATCCCTATGGCTCATTTATTTTTAAGATTAAATAATTTCTAGACATAGGAAAAATAAATCATGATAATCCTATCAAGGACTATCCCTACCAAAAGTATCCTCAGTTTAGAATATAAGGGTAAAAAGGACTTTTGCATGTAGATTTTAAAATTGTACCTTTCCCCCATTTCCCAACTTCTTTCTACTTACTAACTTTTATCTGTATCTTTCTTTATACATCAGAATCATTTCCCAATGCTCCTTGAATTGAATCCTCAACTACACGGAAGAAAAACATGAACAAAAAACCCAATGGATAAAGCAATTGCTTCTGATAAAACATGCAACACTACTTGCCTGAAGTCCTTTAACTCTTAACCCAGAAGAAAGAGGAATTTTTCTTCTTTGTTCATCTGAGACCAAGATTGGTCATTGCAATTACTTTGAGTTTGGCAACATTTTGCTGTATTTTGGGGGAGGTTATAGCATTTAGAAGTTTTTGCAGCCATTCAGCAAATATTTAGTGAGGGTGGATGGAAGATTTGAACATGATGTTCTTTTCTGTTTCATCTGTGGGCCTAGAGGGATTTGGTTGGATTTGTGTTCAATCAACAAATAATTCACAGACATTTATCAGTGCTTACTATGTGCCAGGCACTGTGTTAAGTAAGGTTAAAACATCCTCAATTTTTCATACCCTGCTTTATACTTTTTCTGCCCAAGCTGTGATCATATCTTCCTTATTTTGGTTTCTTTTTCTTGGAATATTGACTATATCTTGAGTCCTATAACAATGTTTTTTACATATTTCTACCTGGTCACAGAGAATATTTGTGTAGCAAATTTCCTTCATCTCCTTCCAGAAACTGACAGTGAGCTACTCAGTGAATTGTATCTCATCAAAATTAATGATATCTGGGCCAGGACTCTTTTTTTTCCCAGAGGTGACTAAAAAGATCTACAAAAATAACTGGGGGAAAAATCTTTGCAATAAATTTTACTGATTAAAGTCTTATATAAAAACATACAATCAATCAATTTAAATATATGAGTAAGAGCCATTCCTCAATAGATAAATGATCAAAGGATATAATTAGATAGTTCCCAAGGGAAGAAATCTGGGTGCAAGGACCAGTCACAACTCCAACAGACTGATGAAGCTTATCTTCAGGGTATGCTGGTGAATGTGTAATGATTGGATTTCTTGTGGGGAGGGGGAAATCTAATTCACATACTTTAAAGTTTTATATGAATTAAAATTTTCTCCATCATTTCCTTAAGCCTAGAAAAATCAACAAAATAACAAATAGAACCTTGATTTGTAGTGTCTACTTATTTACATGATCCTGCTGAAAATTTAATAATCAAGAGATGGTTTGAATTGCTTGTCTCCCTTCTTTTGGTGGAAAGATGATGGAATGGAGGTGCAGCATCAAACATACAATATAGCATAAATTTCTTTTCTCTTCTCATTTTCCATTTCCCTTTCCTTTCCTTTCCCTTTTCCTTTTGTTTACTTTCCCTCCCCCCTCTCCTTCCCCTCCCC